>BGNK01001805.1:61494-128124 GCA_003297005.1 Symbiodinium sp. clade A Y106
TAGGGCATTCGCGCAAGCCCTTTTTCTAGCCCGTGCGTCAGAGCAATATTAAAATTAAGGGTAGCAGGGAAGCCATGGAGATGTTGAAAGTCATGCAGGATTTTGGGCACCAACCGTATCCATATTGGGGTTTATAATAAGAACCTACATACATGTAGTTTGGTAGGTTAAGGTAGTTGTTCAACATACTCTGTATGATGGGCCCCAAAACCCTACTCCAATTAATTTGTACTGCCCTTAAATTCAAGGAACCCTTATAGTAACCCTGTAAAGGAACCCCATATTAGTTGTTCAACATACTCTGGCTGATCTAGCTGATGCCTCAACGAGTCTCAGAGATGAACCTTGGGCCATGCCTGCTCAAGCTGGCCATCGCTGACCGCGGGTGGCCAGACAGGTTGCAGAATTTCAAGGCTCAGAGTTTGGGGTTTAGGGCCGTTTAGGGCTTAGGGGTGACTTGCCCTGTGAGACTCAGGAGCCTTCTCAAGCTCTGGACAGCCTCTTATCCACTACAAACTCCACATGCGGTCATATACCTGCTGACATGACGCACAACTCCGAAACTCAGCGTGCCTAGTATAGGTGCAGTTTATGATCTACCTTGCGAGTCCCTTAATAAGTTGTTCTCCTTATGACCTACCCCTGTAATCCATCTACACTTATACTTTGGTATACTCCAAACCCTAGTCCAAGTGTTGCAGCCCTACGTTGGCACTAGTGCGACTGCCTCTGCATGCAGCCATGCGCCCGCAGAGAAGAAGCGGCCTTGCAGACGGGGTTACCACCTTGATGCTTGGATGTTCGCGAGTTTAGGGGCATTACATCAGATACTTTATTGTATTATAAATGGCCTTTATTGTGTCTTTTTGTTGATGGAGATTCGTTGCCGCTGTCGTTTTCGACTTGCTAATTTTTTTTTGCCGACGTCTACAGCTTGCAGTGCTGTTTCTGTTTCTCACTGCAGGTAGTGCAAGGATTATGTGGTACTGTCGTTGCTTCTCTTCTGCACATTACCCAGGTGCAGTAGATCATCGCCTGCTATTGTTTGTGCTTTCCTTCGTGTTTGTGTTCTGTCTTGCTCTCGTTCAGGGTATTTCTCGTCATTTGTCTTTCGGTTGGTACTCCTATCTCTAAGCCGTATCTGTCTGTTCTCTGTCCGCTCGTTTCTTGGCTTTTCAGTCCTGTCAACACACTGTGCTTCAGTCTAAAGCTGTATGTAAGCCTCACCATGTGTGATGAGGGAAAAGGTACTAAACTCAGAGTCTAGATATTCCCAAGACAGCGTTTTACTTTTACATATACCCCGAATGGGAGTGCACAAAACTGTGGAAAAGGATGCTCCGACGCTTGCCAGAAGATTGGGATGCCCAGAGGATCGTGGAATGGTTACGGGAGAACAGACTGAAGCTCACGCAGATTGATTTTCTGTACGTTCCTTTCGATAAGCGGGCAGACTGCAACATCGAGCTGGCTTTCATCAACTTTGTGGATCACTCCGCCGCCAAAAAAGTCTACAACATCATCGTGAGGCAGAACAGGGATGGTGTATTGGATACCGTCGTCAGTGCTGGAAACATCCAGGGGTACCTTGATCGCACTTCAAACTCTTGCCCGTGGCGGGTGTGGGTGTGTATTCGTTACGTGGACCCGAAAACCTATGCACGGAAATCAGAACAAGGAACCCTAATGAAGGTAGCTTACTTAGGGTTCAGGTAAGCCGTAAACCCGAAATCTCATTAACGGAGCAAGGGCTTTGGGGTTTGCGGCTGCGGCGAGTGCTCTCTTGTGGCAATGGTTTGATTTTCGTGGCCTGCTGCGGGGTCTGGAGTCCATGTCCGTGGCCCTAACAGGGTGTTCTTGTGAAGGAAACAACGGTGCTTGCAGCATCGTCCGAAAATGTGATTGGTCTGGGGAGTTTAGGCACCTCAACGCAAAGTTAGACAAGCCAAGCACCTTCCCCATGGTTCTTTGGACCCAACCCGGAAGCCACTCCCAGAAAGCTTGCCCCCTTTGACTTAAAGCAAACCTTGCCCCGAACCTTCAACCCGAACGCTCCCCGAACACAAAGCCACCATACCCAAAAACTTGCAACTCGGACAATCCTCGCTTGCATTGTCCGGGTTGCGAGATTCCAGAAACCCTAAGCCCGCATATCCCAGGTTTGATTGGAATCTGGCCTACTTCCTGGCACGTTTTGGCCATCAGGGTCTTTGGGAAAAGGATGCTCCACTCATCTTCAGAGACGGCTACCAGCTCCAGGAGGGGTTTGGGTTTAGGGTCTACGGCTTTTGGGCTTAGGGTTATTTCGGGATCAGTCTGGTTAAGGATTTTAGAGTTTACAGGTTTTGGGGGTAGAACGAATACATGACGGCGTGGTTTCCTTGCTCTTGCGGAGTGAGTCGGTTGCGAAAGGATCCAGAGAAGAGACACAGCTCGTGTGGACGCTGGTAGAACGTATTTCAGATTTCGTTCAGGAGCCACGCTCATTTCGATGACTACGGGGTTGTCCGTTTCTTGCGAACGCTGGAGACTGCAGTTGTTGCATTGTGCATTTTGGTTGAACAGTTGTCCCCAAGTATTAAGTAAGACATTACCGTCAGACACTTTTCCCTTCCCTGGTTGGGGCCTATAGAAGGTATATCCTGAACCAGAAACGCGTAAACCCGGTGACTTTACATGGTACCTTCTTCGGCTTTTGGAGACCTTGGGCTATTACCCAGTGCAAGCTCAGGGCACTGCCCCTCAACGTCAACCCTAAGCCCGAGACCCTAAACTCTAAACACTAGACCCACTAGACTGTGAACATGAGTTTTCGAGGCTCAATACTCTAGGAACGAGGGGTTTGGGTTGCAGCAGAGCCATCTCGAAAACACGCAAAACCTCTGTTAGTCTACATTTCTGCAAGGCCCACGGCCCGAAACTTCCACAGTTCGGTTCAAAAGGCCTTATGGCATTGGTTCACCCAAACAAAGCCTACTCAAGGATGTTCAGGGCTTTCGCTTGTGTCACAGATGGCATCTTGGATGATATCAATACGAAAAGAGCGTGTGGGGTTGCCTAGGTCGACTCTTTGGCTTGGAAGCACTTACGAGACTGAAATCGTTGAATTTTGGCCTGACATACAGCATAACCCTAAGAAAGGTCAGAACGTGCCCAGAAAGGTCGTAATTTGGTGCTGTCTCTAGACTTCGACCCAATTTAAGTAGTACTGGTATACTTGGAGCCTCAGGGATAATCACCTCCTATAGAAGCAGGCCTCCGGCTGATAAACACACGCACAATTTCAATATATACACATAACACATATGTATGTATGTATGTATACAGATGTATGTATGCATGCCTTTACATATACATATAGGTGTACATATACATATATGCACATACGTATATATATATATATATGTCTGTTTATGCATATGTGTATGTAGTTATATATGTATATGCAGCATTATATGCATGTGTATCTTTATATGTAGCATATGTCCGTATACGCTTTTGTTCTCTTTATTTGCGCACATTGACAAGCACGACTTTCCGACAGTGAGTGCGCCATGCTACTTGCATGACGTTCTGAGACTAAGCTTTCTTGTTTGACTGGGCTGTGCGGTCAGGGCAAACGACTTTAGGTGGAAATCAGAATCGTGGCCCTAGTTTGCAGTTTAACCCAGTAAACCCCCGAAAACATCCCAAGACATAGCCCTAAACCCCCTAAAGCCCTAGACCCTGGACGAGAGCAGGACAGCCAGGAGATCATGGGGGTCTATGCATCTCTTCCACACGAGATCATAGCGGAAGCTACCAGGTGATCCGACCGAAATCGACTCTCATTTGCGAAACCCCCAAAACCGAAATGGTAGTTTCCGAAAATAAGGATCCTACTATCTAGGGTACTATATTAGGGTGCCCTTTTTGCGAAACCCCCAAACCCAAATGCCAAGGCCCGGAACTACTTTAGGCCGTTGATCTTTGTCGTTCGTGAATTTGGGGATTGTTGGGCTTGGGCCTCCCAACTTGAGATATTCAGCGATAGAGCTCCTAGACTAAACTTCCTAAACTCTAGGATGTTCATCGATTGGTGTCTTTCCAAGCCCCTAGTCCATCTCCTTCCGCTTCCTTCCTGTGGAATTGAGGTTCTCCAGGTTAGCGTTTACGAAAGCCCTGCTATTTCGCTTGGGAGGGAAGCGAAGGGCTTGGGAAAATTCCTCACCGTCGGATTCCGGCCATACCCAGAGGCTCCATAGTAGTTCCTTTCTGGGGTTAATATTTCGAATCCTTTTTTCAGCCCAAAAAGGAACTACTATGGAGCCTATGGGTACGCTAGTACAGGGGCCAAGCTATCAGCTCCCAAACCCTGGAAGCCCTATGTTCTCCTTTATCTTCTCCTTACCGATTCCTCTCCCTAACTGCAGAATCAGATAGACATTTTCAACATATAGTAGGAGTAGAGTAGGTAGCCTTTACCCTTGTTGCAACCCTAAACCCTAAACCCTAAAACCCTAAACCCTGAACCCTAAACCCCTAAACCCTAAGCCCCCGAGTTTGATCTTAAGTTCCTCTAGGCTAGGATACTGGACAAGTCAAAACTGGGTATTTCATCTGAATGGAGCGCCCCTTGGACCGTATCCGGCTTGGTGCCTATGGATTTAGTAGAGTTTGAAGGTTCTTGGCTTTGTCAATTGGGGTAGCAGTTTAGGCTTTTTCAATGGGGGTAAGAGTTTAAGGCTAAGGTCCACAGAGCCGAGGTTTTGGGGCTAAGGCTTCTGACACTTTACAACTCTACTGTGCGATTGTGTGTCCAATTCTACTGTGTTCAGTCCTGTTAGCCGCAAAATTCTGTAAAATCTGGCCGATATTGAACCCCGCAGTCCAAACTCTTGTAATGAAGCTGGAAGCCCTAAGACCCTGCATCCTAATGGTACGGGGTTTGCACTTGCTTTTGCAAGGTTCGTGAGGGAAGAAAGTGCGGGCACGTCCCCTGCGCCCGGCAGCCGGCGTGCTTCGGCCGCAGCAGAAAGGACGGATACGCACTCACACTGTAGGCCTTGTGGGTTCCGTGACTGAGAGCTCATGGGGACCAGTGACTAATGAATGGCGCCTGAAAGACTTTCAGCTTTGTTGACCCTCGGAGGATCCTTTTTTCCTGGGATCCAGCCTTACTTAAACTGAAAGCCGTCGGAACATGTCGGGGAAGTACCCGATGAAAATCGAGTTCTTGTTGAGGAGGGCCATCAAAAGCACATGGAACAGCATGATTTTCTACCGCTTCAGGCAAAGGAAAGGAGAGGCAATGTACGTCGAGGTCCTCCGAAAATCAGAGTTCCTCTGAACCACCAACGTCGGCTTGCGGGACCCAAGGAAATCGTGTGAAGCAAAACGTGTCCTCACACCGAAGGTCCTGAAAGCCAAATCGCCGGAAGTCCTGCAAACCCGAAGGTGCCCCAAACCCAGCCCTTGCAACCCTAAACCCCAGCAATGCAGGCATCGTCTAGCTAGGCGGGAAGGACAAACTGCCTGGCAAGGCACATCCCTAAAGCTCCGACCTTGGATTCAAACCCAAAACACCGAAGCCCCGAATGTCTGATAGGATAGCATAACGGTGTTTAGGGTTCAGTGGTTTATCCTGGAAACCCCAAATCATGTGCAGACGCTTTAGTGGATGTGCAGCAGCCTCATATTCACACTATTCACACCCTAAGCCCAAAAATAGGCTAAAGGAAATCCCTCAGGCCTGAAACCCCTGACACTCCAAGCACTTCCTTCTCACCCGGCCGAGGGCTCCTGGAACCTTGAGGGCTTGTAACACAACCCGCCCTAAACTCAAATACCCTAAAGCCCTAACCTTCCAAGAGCAAGTACGAAAATCACAAACCCACCAAAACCTTTGCCGCGCAAAGCCCCTAAACCGCAACAGCAAGCAGCAAAACTTCCAAACCCCAAACTCCTAATGCCCCGAACTCCCAAGAGCAAGTGCACCCCCAACCCCAGTACTCCTAAGGCCCCTAACCTGCACGAGCGAGCAAAAAAGCACACCACAAATCCGGAAGCCCTAAACTTCCAAGAGCAAGTAGCAACACCCTTCTAGGTAGGGCTTTGGGACATTTTATATTTTCCCTTATTGGGCTTAAGATGATCTTATTTACTAATATTTTTTAAGAACTTTAAAAGCCCCACCTGGCCTTAGCCCAAAAACCCTGAACCCGTGATCCTGCCAAGATCAAGGAACAGTAACACAAACCCAGACGCCAAACAGCTTCATGTAAGCCGATGAAGAGTAAGTGAGAAGTCACAAGGTCACTCTCCTAATAAGATTGATTAACCCTAAACCCTATCCCTAAACCTTGAACCCTAAAACCCTACTTTACAAAGTCACAAGGTCGGGCCCAGCAGCTTCCCTGGAAGCTTGGGGAAGAGCCCGAGCCACTTTGACTTGGCAGTTAGTATAGGGGCCTTAATAATTACCCATACTATTTTGGGGGTTCCTTAATACACTCATGGTACAATGAGCCCAACACCCTACTCTAATTATTAAGGTCACTATATTAGGGTTGTGTTGAGGAGTTTGGGGTTGAGAGTCTGGGGCTTAGGCGTTCAGGGGTTTAGGGTTTTAGGACTCGGCTTTTTAGGGGTTATGCTTTACTTGGTTCAACGGCTCAACAAGGGCGGCTCAGGAAAGGTGCGGAAGGGCTGTTGTCAGGATTCTTGACTAGTAAGGAGCTACGGCTAGGGCTTTACAGAGTCTTTCGGGTATTTGATGTTTAATCTAAACCCACCCGGCCGGCACAGGCCATATGGGTCCCCGGATTATGGTAGGGTCTGTGGTTTGGGTCGGGTCTTGCTCTTTGCGCTTTTAACTTTTGGGCTTTCTTAAAGGACTCAAGCACCACGGCGTGGTCCCACTATGTATGAAAACCTGAAAATATTGATTAGATCCGCTCTGGCTGCGTCGCCCGGGATGCTGAAGTCATGGTGAAATTCAATATACTTTGGCGATGAATCCCCAAACCCTAAACCCTAACGATCCGGCAGTCCCTGCTCAAATGTTGGCTTTTCCTTCGCTTTTCAAACTGGCAGGGACAGGCGTTGTGGCTCTTCTGGTCTCGTTGTTGCTTCCATGGTGTTTTGTAACCCTATGTACCCTAAACCCCTACCTGGGCCCTAACGAACCTAGATTTCCGTTAATTATTCAGGTCCCAGATAGCCCCTAAACTGCGCTCCTGCCACCGTGCCGCGCGAATTTTGGAAGGTAGTCTCCATGCTTTGTTTTAACAAGTTCTGTCTTTAGGATCCTATATGCTAGCCCAATAATAATTGACATTGCTATAGAGGCACTCTAAGGATCTTCAACGGCATGTTGGGAGGATTAATTGGAGGTTCTTGGGTAGTTGTAAGTGGGGGTATAAGTCCCCGAATATGGGCAATAACTTGTAGCTCCGCTTGTAACTAGGCTATCGGGCCCGAATATTGTAGGGCAAGGGGCTTTTGTGCTATTCCGAGCTTGACACCCGAA
The DNA here is from genome assembly GCA_003297005.1 of Symbiodinium sp. clade A Y106. Taxonomy (NCBI): domain Eukaryota; class Dinophyceae; order Suessiales; family Symbiodiniaceae; genus Symbiodinium; species Symbiodinium sp. clade A. The sequence goes on from BGNK01001805.1 coordinate 69,005, forward strand.
GCCATGCCCAATAGTTAGGCAGGATGCTGTCGGAATCTGCGCACCGGCTTAAACCCTGATCTGTGAACCTTTGAGGCCCCAGATGTAGGCAAAATCGAACGAACTGGATGAATCTGGATGAGACGCGGAACTTGCACACAAAGAAGGCAAGGCAACCCCTTTGTCTTGAATGCTGACTGTTATTAAGTACAGCCGGTAGTCCTTACAGCTCTTCCACATGGTTCAGGGATCGACGACTGGCCGGTGGCTTTTACTGGTATCGTGCCTTTCGGGGTCAATGAAATGTTCCACCCGTTGCTCTCTGACGAAGAAACCAGAACATATGCACCAAGCAGAGAAATCACCAGCCAACAGCATGACATGCAGAGCTGTTCCAATCGGGCTGGAACCATGTTTTTGAATGTGTAGTGTTCTCTCTTCAAGCAGGACTCTATAGTTTGGTGGAGTACTATCCCCAGGTTTTTCCGTGCTATTGTGCTTTGTTTGTTGAACCTTCCAGGTGAACCTATGAGGCCTGTCAGTCTAAACGGCCAGCAATCACATGCTCCGTACTGGTCTAGCATATTTCAAGTGCAAGTCCAAGCACATGAAACCGGGCGGGCAAGCAAAGTAGTAACATAAATACGACTTTGCAATGTGATGACTGCCAAAACAAAGTCTGGCCGAGTGCTCTGTGTTATGGCAAGCAAAACCCTTTAGCCTGGACCCAAAAATCGTTGGCGTGATCGATTGACGACGGCATGGACTCGAGTTTTGCATGTTGATTTCCCGGGTTGGAGATGTCAATGTACTAGACCCCCGGGAGGATCCAAAAAGTAGATCCCTTAATGGGGGTTCCTATAAAGTACCCTTAGTAGTATAGGGCCCCAAATTAGGGGATCTACTTTCTAGATCCTCCGGGAGTCTGGGGTACTAAACCCTCAAACCTGGCACCTTCCTGGGTTGCCTTGTTGGATCTAAGCCTACAGCAGGCAAGCAAACTGCAACTCACTGTCCAAGCGGAGCAGTGCAGGGTCTGCTTGGAGGTTCATGGGTATTTATATATATATAAGTCCCCTATATGGATTATAAGTATAGTTTCCCTACTTACAACCCTCCTTATAACTACCCTAAACCCTAAACCCTATAGAACCCCTAAAGGAACCCCAAACCCCTTATAACCCTACTTAAACCTACTGGCTTTGGAGTGCAGGGGATCCTGGGGTGCGAGCGCAGGACTCGAAGTGTTTCCGTGTGTATAGTTGAGAAGATCCTAGGGTGGCTGGGCTTCGGCCCCTAAATAGGAAAGCCGCAAAGCTACAGCCCTAAATTAGCATTCATGATTATATCCCCCAAGGGTCCATGTACCCAAATAGTATATACTTTGGCCTTAAAGTAGTCCCTATATAGGTACGTTGGGGCAAAAGTATATACTATTTGGGTACATGAGCCCCTAGGGATCCCTACGGGGTTCAACCCATTCTACGTTTCACGCGCTTAAACACCGAGCCGACTCTGGCTGTGCTGAGGGGACGACGAGAGGCAGAAATCCCTGCACCCCCTCTGGCCATGGGGACGAACGTCGTGGAGATGGGCCGCGATGGCAAGCAAGTTCAAGGCCCAAATAGACCACATAATATAGGGCTAATATAGGGGCCTTGATGGTTAGAATAGGGTTTTGGGGCCCATTGTATTATACTATAGTTATATTAAGGAACCCCCAAAATAGTATTGGTATTTTTTTCATATTTCGGCCCTTATATTGGCCAAAGGGTCTTGTACTTGTGGTACGGGGGCCCTACGCGGGGGATTCGAGAGCATCTCAATTTTGAGCCATAGCTCCTGTTTCCCAGACTGTTTCCCCAGACTGCACACACCTGAGAGAGCCGGAGCCTGAACTTAGCCGAAACTCTGGAAGACCACCACGCTTGCCATCCTAAGCGTTTAGGGTTAAGGGTCATAAGGGTTTAGGTTAACTCTTAAGCCAGCCACACTAAACCCTATAAACCCTAAGCCCCACACACGCACCGAAGCTCGCGGCCGCATGCTCAGGTCTGGATGGCAGTGAGGAAGAGCTGTTAGCACTTCTCCAGGAAGTGCAGACTGGCGCTTGGCTGTTTAGATTCTGAGATTGGTTTAGGGTTTAGGGCGGCTTAATGTAGAAACCTGATTAAGAAACCCTGGGCCTATAGCCTCATATAAGGAACCCCAATGACATGGGATTTGGGTTTGGTGTCCAGGGCTCTCGACGTAGCCCAAGCGACAGCGATTGCACCAACTGTTGTCTAAGCGACAGCGATTGCACCAACTGTTGTCTGGTATCAAGCTGTCGCAGGGGGTGTGATGGAGCATGGACGGTTCTCAAGGTTTTTGACCCCAAAGAGCAAAGCTCGAAGTGAGCATAGTCACTATGTTGATTATTCTCTCTGCAGCAGCCGAAGCGGCCGTTGTTCTTTCAATGCGGCGTGTCCTCTGCGTGCACTGCATTGGAATCAGTTGCGGTGCCAGGGGAACCCCTGCAACGCAGACCGAGATCGGCCCGACTACCTTGTTTAGGGTTTTAGGGTTTTGGGATTTAGGGTTTGTTGAATGACGACAGGTAAGACGTTCTGCTGTTTTAGGGGCTCTGCAGGCTGCGTGCACCGGAGCTCTGGAATCTGGAAACACCACATGCACCCACCCAAAGGGTCCTAAGTACCCATGTAGCAGAATGTTGGGTTTCTATGGCAGGAGTCACTATTATGATTTGGGAAAGTACCCCCATAGCAGTATCTAGGACGCTTTGGGCCATCGAGAGCCGGCCCGCAAATAAAGGGAACCAGACAAAACTCTGCGAGCGGTACCATGAGGGGCCGCCCCCACTCCCCTGACACATAAGGCCCGCCCAGCTCACAGGTCGGAGCGGTTTCGTTGTTGTGGGGGGGTCTATAAGATTTCTGCCAGAGGGGTGTGTGAGCGGCCCCCAATCCGTGAGGGAACTCACAGCCCTCAAGACTCGGTTCAGACCTTGTCATACAAACCTCACAGAAAGTTCAAACCTGCCACTCACTTGAAACTAGCAGCTCTACAAACTCAGTTCAGGTCCTCTCACAGACACACACACACACACAAAGTTCGCATAAAACTCACACCTGCAGCAACCTGTTCAGGCCACCTGGGACGGGCTCGCATCATTGCCGATCTCGGGAATCTGCAACCTTGTTCTAAGCAGTACGTGCATTTGATGGTCATCTCTGGTCAGCCAGATTGTTTCACAGCAGATTTCAAGATGACGATGTGCTCGCATTCGTGGCTGGCTCAATCTGCGCAATGCAACAGCCAGACTCCAGCTATTCAGGCTACATCTCACTAGGCATTTGTCATAACTTTCGTGGGCACGTTCGTACATCTCCAACAAGGCACATGATTTCAGTTTTCCATTCCTCACCGCCGGCATCCAGCTGATGCCCGGATTTTTGCAGATCGATAGAATCTGGCCGGCAAATCTGTTGTTATCATCGTAGTCTGGTACGCAGCAAAACCCCCATTCTAGCTACGACTGCCCCTATATTGCATGAGAGTGCAGGACCCAGGTCAGGTCTGGGCTTCGGAGCAGGCAACGATGGTCTGGTTCTTAGTAGGGAACGGGGGAATGGATATTGGGGACTAACATTGGGCATTATATAGGGACTACTATGGGGATCCATTCCCCCATTCCCTTGCACCGGGTGCATCTTGTGAGTCTTGTGTCGCTTGTTTGTTCCGCCCGGCATCCAGTTCGAAACGTGTGGCGTCATTGTACGCCGTGCAGAAGAAGCCAGTACTGGCTTCGCTTTCGGCATGATGTTTGCTGGCGCTGCCCCACATTGCAGCCTGCATTGTGCACGCAGTGTTTCCACCTGACAGAAAAGTCGACTTACAGGCACATGTGTTTATTGCAAGTATCGTCGATAGCCCCCGCCCAACATAAGAGGCTGTTTATCGTCGTAGTACCACATGCACACAAGCTTTGCAGACTGGTACAACGCCCTGCGACCCTCAAACAGGACCTTAATCCTGGCCCGGCCATTCCTCGACCGCCCGCACTCCGACACTGCAAGTACCCGAATTCTTTCTCGCTTCCTATAAGGGATTTAGGGCTTAGAGGAGTTCCTATGCAGATCTTATGACAGGGCGTACCAGTGATTAGTCGGTACCTGCTTGTTGCTGTCGCGCTGGTTGCTGTTGCCTTATCTGCTGCTGCTTCTGTTGCCTGCTAGCCGCTGCTTTTCGAGCGCAAGTCTTTACCACAACAGGATCAGTAGCTGCCTGTTGCTTCTACTGTTGTTGCTGGTTCGCTACTGCTGCCTGCTGCTCAAAATCCCCCATCCTCGAAGCACCTATACGAGAGCGGGGAAAACCTGTGCCATGACACTTATCATGAGCCACCCGGAAAAGGGTAGTCTATTCTGCGCGAGCTCCAATATCAAGCCTGTATAAAACAGGTAATGCAGGTACTACGAACCCTAAACCCTAAACCGCTAACCCCATGCAGAAGTTTTTGTCTCTCTATCCAGCCGTCTATGTCAGTATGCGCATGTTGGAGGCCTAAGTTACGGATCGGTTGAATGAGGCCCCTCATGACTCCTAAGCCCTCAAACCCGCAGCCCAAACGGCATAGGGTTTACCTTAAACTACCATAACCTTCGTTGTTGGATAAGCTATTACAAGACAGACTTACACAGGGGCCGTACGAAAAGTAGGTTTTGCGACACGAGTGCGAAAATTGACATAGTGGCCCTACAAAAAAAGGGTTTTGGAACCCTCATAGTGAACTTTGTATATGTGCTCTACAGGTAGTAGGTTTTGCAACCTTCACGATAGAATTCATGTCCGGGACCTGCAAAAAACTAGGTTTTGGAACCCTAATCATAGAATTCATACAGGGGCCTTACAAAAAATAGGTAGCGGAACCCTGAATTTACATAGGGCCTAAACCCTATATATAGTGCCTACAAACAAGTAGGTTATGGTAGTTCAAGGTAGGGTCCCAAACCGATGGCCTTCTGCATTTCCTCCAAGCTGAGGTTATAACCGGAAGCTTTGTGTGGCTTTGGGGTTTAGGGTATTTGCGTGACTCAACTTGTAACAGTTTTGCTTGAACTGTTGCATGAACGTACCCGCATTCCCTAAACCTCTATATATATATATATACATACATTCATATATATATATATAATTATTATGTATATAAACCCTAAACCCCTAAACTGCCCTAAACCCTAAACCCGACTTCGGGAATGCGAGTGTCGACCTGAGGCGCACCTTGGGCTACGCGCCCGGAACGCCTGCGGAGACAGCCCGGGCCGATCAAATCACTCAGAACGCAGCTCGGCAAAGGCATTTGGCATATATTTCTGTCTGCGTGTTTCTGTATAATGATATGTACATATATATATATGTATGTAAAACATTACATTACATAGATGCATACCGACATACATGCATACCTACGTACGTACATACATACATCTTTAAATGTACATATACACAAAGGTTTACATATACAAAACATACACACGCACATATATATATACAAATATGTATATATATATATATGTATATATATATGTATATGTACAGCTATCTCTATCTTGTGCACAATCTATACATACATATACACACACACATATATATGTGTGTGTATGTATGTGTATACGCATGTGCACATATAGACATAGGTACATGTATACATGTTGACATAGATACATATGCGCGTATGTACATACATACATACATACATACATACATACATACACACATATGTAGACTATATATTTTTGTGTTGTCATGTATATGTACATGCGCAGACACAGATATCTACATATGTGTGTATGCTCAACTTTACATAAATAGAGTCTTGGAGTTATAAACGGTTCAGTGAATTTCTTGTTATCTTCAGCCCTTCCTCCCTTCAGCCCTCAACACTACATTAATAGCAGTAGTTTCAGAAATGGGTTGAAAGGGTCCCTCTTGACCTCCGAAGCGCTTCGCGGAGTTGTAAAGAGAGCTGACAGTACTTCGGGCCTGAGGGTCTGGCATTGTTAGGGTTGAGGGTCGAGGGCAGTATTGTGAGTGCTATTGGAGGTCGAGATTGTTGGGCTTAGGTTTTTGCTGGCGTATGAATATGTTAAAGGATGAATGTTTCAGGCCCCTCATACCCATACTTTGCGTTGCAAAGTATGAGGCACCCGTTCTCAGCTGTTTCCGAGTTATAGCTACTGTAGCAGGAACCAGCCCCGCTGTTACGAGGACGACTGCTGCTGCTGCTCCTACGACCACTACTATTACTACTACTCCTACTCCTACTCCTACTACTACTACTACTACTACTACTCCTGCTCCTGCTGCTTCTCCTCCTCCTACTACTGCTACTGCTACTGCTACTGTTACTGCTACTACTACTACTACTACTACCACTACTACTACTACTACTACTACTACTCGTATTACTATTACTACTACCACTACTGCTACTACTACTACTATCACTACTACTACTACTACTACTACTACTACTACTACTACTACTACTATCACTACCACTACCACTACCACTACCACTACCACTCCACCGAGATCAACTACTTACTCTTATGAGCCCGCAAACACTGCAAACTCTGGAAACCCAAGAAAAGCTAAATCAACACAATAACAAAGACAAGCAAGACCGTGGCAGGTACTTTGGTTCTAGTTATATGTTTGTTGTGTTGTGCGGTCGTGTTTCTTGTGTGTTGTTTGCTGTTGTATTTTTGCGTTATGTTTGTTTCATTTGTGTCTCTTTTCCTTGGGAAAACAAACAAAACGAATTAAATACAACCAAAACGGGCCTCAGGGGCTGGCGCTTTGTTGTTGTTTTTTGTTTGTATGTGTTTGGATGTTCTGGTGTTTTCGCTCCTGGCTTGATACACGCGTTCATGGGTTATTTGTGTTTTCAGTGTTTGTTTTGCTTTGTTATCGTTTCACACGTCCCAGTGTTTGCATGATGTGTTTTCATAAACTTACTCCCACCACCACGACCACGACGACTAGTACTACAACTGCCAGCACGACCAACAACACCACCACTGCTAGTGGCAGTGGGTAGTGGTAGTGGTAGCAGTTGTTGTAGACGGTCGCCAGTTTCAGTCCAGCTCGGTGCCGCTGCTGAAGCCATTACTGTGCCGTTAGGTTATAATCTTGCTGGTTTTGCTAGGTTCTTAGGGTTTGCATCCTCGCTACCTTAGGGCTTCAAGATCGGAGCTCAAGATAGATCATCATGATGATCAAGCAGGGCAAGCGGAGACTCTCATAGAGCAGTAGGCAATAGAAGGCCTAAGCAGACATTTGCATAAGGTTCCGCAAACGTTTTGAAAGTTAGCAACGGCAGTTCGTGGGCCTAGCAACTGAACATTGACGGCTCAGACTACTGAAATGGTTTCATTACTTTACTCGTATAATTACCCTATTTCCTCATATCATCAGCATGCATGTGCACCCGTAGGCCTATGGGGGCTTTGCCCTCGAGCCTCAAAGCGAACCTCCATATAAAGACCAGAAGCCTTTAAGCTCTGCCCAACGCACACTGCCTCGTTAAGCACGTTTTCTCATAGGGACCCTGACGGGGGTAGAGGGGAGGGGGGAGGGGGGTAGGGGACTACACTTCCTTGGCCTTATGAAGTCCTTATTATGGATATTAAGGCCCCCTACCCCCCTCGCCCCTACCCCCCTACCTGGAGGCTCGTGCGCGCTTTTTATTTGTACGCAGGGGTCGGGAATGACCCAGGCCCTCCGAAATGCCCATGTACAAATTATTTGCGCGCAGGGTCCTGGACTTGGGCACGGGGGCCCGGGCCGGGACTGCCTGGCCCGGCAAAGGGAGATCAATATTTCTTAGGCCAACCGGCAAAACTCACAAAGTCCAAGGCGGGTTTCCCAATATTTGGATCAACAATATATGTCTGCAAGGAAGTTTTCCGGACACGTGTTGCGACTTGGTTGCATTCCGCAGCTCTGTACTTGCGTGGGAAATGCAAGCCATAATCTGGCGTTTGCCTGGGTTTTGGTTACAATTACATCATGTATATGAAAACAGAATGTTTATGCTGTCATGTTGCGTCTGGAGGTTGGACGGGCGGGCCTGCAGGGGGGGGGGGGGNCGGGGGCCCGCGGAGGCCCCCGTGGGGGCCCGACGTGACCATGTACAATAAAGTGTCGCCGCCCATCTCATGAACAAGAAAGTTTGTACGCGATGCGCAACTCGGCGCCTCCAGGTAAGGGTCCCTATGAACATCTGCATGGTTCAGTGGTGTTGAGGTAAGCGAAGAAGGGAGTCTCAGCATGTGACAGGGGTGGTGGAGCATGCCCTTGCTGGTATGCATCTGTTTTGTTTTGACGGCATGACTCCGCTAGGCCCTGCGGTAAATGCACCGGTCGAGTTGTGTAGTCGGCTTCTGAGATTTCATCTAGTCAGTTATGTGTTATGCTGTCCCAGCACCGCAGCTTGGCTGCGTCTCCATACCCTCATCGTGCATGTGGCTTCTTGCTGCAGCATTTCTCGGGCTTCCAGGCACGCATCTTCTCTATCGGTTCGAGATTCAGGGTCCCGTGCTCCCCTTTTCGATGGCTTCTGTTTCAAGCTCCCCTGAACCCAAATCTCTCCCACTGTCCTTTCGCACACACCCTGAAGTGGCCTAGCCCCTCTCAGCCCCAAAAACGTCTCGTACACCCTCAGCCTTACACGAAACCCTTATAAGCTAAACTCCAAGCCCCCCTCCCAACAGAGCCTTCATAAATCTTGAATCCTCAACTCTAAAGAAAGCTGCCGAGGCAGTGGATTATATAGCAGAGGGCCGCTCCTCCTTCCACCCGGTCGACCAGAAGGACACCGGGATGGTTTAACATTTAGACCCCAACCCTCGGTCCTCAAAGCTACCCTAAACCCTCAACCCTTAACCGTAGGGTTTCAGGAGAGTTCGACCTTCCCTACCTGACATGAGCTCAGGGTTGGAGGGGCAGGCATAGCTGTAGAACCCTGCTTCAAAAAAGGGTTCAGAGTTGAGGGCTTAGGGCAGATTGGATTTTACAGGGAGCAGTTTCGGGATTAGAGTGATTTTGGGTTGAAAGAATTTTCGGGTTTTGCGGATTTAGGGTTTGTGGCTCAGGTTAAAAGCTTAGAAGAAGCATCCCGTTCAGGGCTTGGGTCTGGGGTGTAGGACTCAGGGATCACACCACTTAATTATGCTTCCTGTCGGGGCCTAATTACCTATACTATTGTGGGGGTTCCTTATTATAATTATTGTACAGTGGGCCCCAAAACAACCTATTCTAATTATTAAGGCCCCTAGATTACGCTTACCTGAGGGGGCTTCTTCGCGTTGGGCCTGTGGCGCTGTGTATTGGGCTTCCTTGCCTGCAGAGGTAAGCTTTGCATTTGGCGATGTTTTCGTCCGGAGGATCTTATATCCCTTCTCCGGACTCCAGCATTTTTCTTGCGGGGGGGGGGGGGGGGTTTGTTTGGGGGGCCTTTTTTCAACCCGCGCCCCCCTTTTTTGGTTTTCTTTTTTGGGTTTTTAACAATAAACCCCAAAAAGAAACCACTTTTGGCGCTTTTGGGTCCGCGCACCTTANGGGGGGGGCTTGCTTCGTGGGACCTTGTTCCAAGCAGCGCCGTCCTTTTTGGGATTACCTTATAGGATTCTAAACATGAACCCCAGAAAGGAACTACTTATGGAGCCTTTGGGTACCGGCACATTATGAGAAGCCTGCGTATAGCTACCAATACGATTCCCTAGCCTTTTGGGGTCCCTTATTATGTGTATATGATAATACCCGCCCCGAACCTTTCAACGAAACCCTACTCTAAGTATGAAGGCTCAGTTAGTCGAGTGTTGTATGCTCACCTTGTGATTTCTCGCTGTGATTCCACCCTATATGGCTTAAACCTGCTTACCCATCCACCCACCAACCAGCCTAGCGTAAGTCTTATCTAGATGGCACTATGGGAAACTTGTTAATTTCGTTTTATGGTTCCTGCAGAGGTATCTATTCATAAATACTTTTAGAGCACCGAAACTACAACCCAGCCATGCTTGGCGACTTGGACCGACAGTCACACCTTAGGTTCCTCATAGTTCGGGGTTTTGGAGGGTGTGATTTTCTGTGTAGAGTCTGGGGTTTAGGGTTTAGGGCCCGAACTAGTTCCTTGTTTGGGGTTCATATTTAGAATCCTATAAGATGATCCCAAAAAGGCATTACTATGGAGCCGATGGCATGGATTGGTTTGTGCTTGCACATAGAGACATATTTGCCAGAGCTGTAACTTGAACGGTCAGGGTTTGGGGTAGCTGTAGTTGGCTTTGAGGGCTTACCTTACAGGATCCTACATATGGAACTATAGCTACCCAGAGATTCCAATGTCCCTTACTTAAGGAATATACCTTACATCACATTAAGGATCCTACTATAGTTTAAGGTATATTCCTTAATTCCTTAATTAAGGGATATTGGAATCTCTGGGTACTTGTCCTGCCTGCCAGGCTTCCTATTCAACTCAGAAGGATGAAGCGGAGCCTCAGTTGCAGAGGTCCTGATCACGGTTTGGGGCTAGGGTTTAGGGATTAGGGTTTAGGGTTTAGGAAGAGGAGGAGCTGCTTGCTCCAATTGCCGGCGAAGTGGAAAGCCTGTTGCAAAAAGGAATTTTACGGTTTAGGGTTTACCTGCACTCTGCTTTGTACGGGCTTTATTTCTTTGGATCCAAACAATTAGAGCCGCAAAAGTACAATGAAAGCTGAGCAGAAGCAATGGGTGGAGTTCGGGGAGTAACTTGGTGTCTGGGTGCAATGTAGGGGGGTATGACTGCCCAGAGGCTCCATAGTGGTTCCTTTTTGGGGTTCATAGAATCCTATAAGGTAATCCCCAAAAGGAAATACTATGGATCCTATGTCTACTTTGGGGATTTAGGGGAGCATTCGCTTGGGATGAAGTTTTGAATCCGGGCAACTGCCCGAACCTCCGAACGCTTAATATAGGGGTTATAAATAATTGCCAATACTGTTTTGGGGGGTTCCTTATTATAACTATAGTATAAAATGGGCCCCCAAAACCCTGTTCTAATTATTGAGGCCCCTACATTACCCTGCCTTTTTTGTTGTTGGTGGTGTTCATGCTTGATGCCAAAACCCGAACACTCGTAGATGCGGTTGCAGGTACCGTATTCATGCATAGGTGCTTACTTAAAATGTAGACAATATCATGCATCCTTTCCACAACGTAGATTTGGAGTCTTCGGGAGCGTGGTAGACATCCGAACCCGACACGAAAACAGACCTGTCTGCAGAACAGTAATATACAATCGAACAACGTATATGCCTAACTACATAGTTACAGAGCAAGAACAAGGGTGCAAGGGCCAAATCCACAAACCCCACACGCTAAACCCCGCAATCCCCAAGCACCTATATACAAGACCTCAACAACAAAAAATTAACATAATTCAGGGCGGGACCTGTTAATGGTGGTGTTTACTTACAGGGCTTGGGTTTTTTGACGAAGTCTTATAGGTATAATGTTTGCAACTTTTCTCATTTTTCGCGAACTTCACTGAGGATTGCAGCATACGAACCTACCAGGCTTTCTAGGCTGCTATACTGCTCTGATACCCTCCAAACCCAAGTCCAGAATCCTAAGGTTTCGGGGTTTGGGCCCTTATATAGGGGTTTAAGGCTTGGGGTTTACCCTAAACCCTAAACTTTAGGGTTTCAGAATTGCACATGCCCTCCTGGATCTCAGAGCCGCTACCGTTACCGCGGCGAATCCCTCGGATGCTGAAGACTTCACCAAGGTTCTTCCTGAACTTAGATCCCCAATACCTAGCCTTTAAACTTTTTGGGTTCTTATAGTTTAGTAGGAATCGGAAAGTTTAACCCTTTATTTCTGTGGCTTATTGGGGTAGTAAGTTCTTCCTGAACCTTATCAAGCCTACATTCTTAAGGGCTTACAACATAAAGAAATCATGATGCGGAACCCCCAGGTAGGACCCTTTAAACCTACTGTGTTACAATTCTTTATTAATGATTTGATTTCAGAGAAGTCCTAAACGGTATTTGGGGCTCTTGTAGGTTTGCCACAGTACCTGCATCGCCGTGTAAAGTCTGGAGACAAAACCTACGTTTATAGTTTAGTTTGTCCGGAGGTTGCTTAGAATAGGCTGCTCGGCTCGACTCTAGTCGAATTGAAACTACCCTGCTCCATAGTAGTTCCTTGTTGGGATTACCTTATCGGATTCTATATAAGAACCACAAAAAGGAACTACCATTATGGAGCCTCTAGGTAGCGTCACAATCTGCTCATGTTCTTATACCAGGTTTAAGGACCAAACCAAAGCTCCCCCCTCCCTACGCTCCTCCTACGCTCCCTTTGTATGGCAACACTTCCAGCGTTAGATTGAACCCTAAACCCCTAAAGCGTAAACTCTAAACCCAGGCCGTGAGCTCCTCTAAAGCACAAGCTCTGCAGCCTCCATGGCACCTTGAACTTAAGTGCTAAGCCGTAGAGCCCTATAGCTCGCCCTAAGCTCCTCTTGAAGCATCAGCGCTGCATGCCGAAGCTGTTGGTTGCGAGTGTAGGGTAGGGATTGAAGGTTTAGGGAATAAGGCTCAGGGTTTAGAGGTTTAGGGTTTAGGCCGAAGCTCTTGCACCCTATGCCCACAAACTCCGCATGTTCCACATTCCTCCTAACAGAGGGGTCCGAAAAACTGACTGGTAATGGTTTTACTTCTTATACTAGCACCCCCTGGCAATCCTGTGCTGTAAGGCCTCTAATTGTAGCATAGAGCCCTTGTAGTAACCCTTAGCGAGCCCGTTCTATCATCCTTAAAGTAACCCTTCAAAGGAAGCCGCTAAATCGAACATATGAAGCCGTCCTGCTGAGGACACGAAGTCCAAGGCGTGGTGCGACGGGCGTATGACGGTAGCTCGTCCTCCTAAGTGGGGCCAAGTTAGATGGTATTAAGGGTTTAGGGCTGAAGCGGCTGCTCAGAAGCGGAAAGTATGGTGTGCAATGTCCGCGCATGCCCCCTTAGCGATTGCCACTGTATTGAAAGTAAGTTCTCTATTGAGACGGAACTCCTAGCGTTGTCTTGGAGACGGCTTCTGCGGGTGCTGTCCGGCTCAGGGGAAGTGCGAATCCTGTTGCAAAGGGGCTGAAGCTGGTTTTAGATTTGTGTCAGCTGTATAGGGCTCGGGGTCTAAGATTTGTGGTTTGGGATGTAGGATTTTGGGATTTTGGATGTGGATATCAGGTCTACGTTTATCAGACGGAGGGGTGTAAATTGGGTGGGTGAGCTGACTTCATTTGTTCCATCAGTTTCTGGCTGCAGTCTTCTCCTACGGTCGAGGATTGTCTGTTACTCCTGTCGCCCCAAGCCGCCCCGACAACATAGTTTGGCTGCATGGCCACAGGCTCTAACCACGAAAACCTGCAGGAAAGTGAACCCACAAGTAACCGTTAAACCCCTTGAGCCCTTAAGGTTTCACATGGGTGGTTGTCAAAATTAGGGTCCCTTTCTGGGTACCCTAAATGATAGGTGCCGTATTATAATAATGAGCCAAAAAGGGACCCTAATTGTGACAACCACCCACATGTTTTGCTGCTTGTTTTAGGCCCAAGCACCCGACGCAGCTCTGGACTGCTACACGAAGCCCTAGAAGCCCGCATGTTGGCCACGCATGTTGTCCTGGACCACATGGTGGTATTGAGTTCTGAAAGGTTTTCAAGAGGCGTGATTAAGACTAAACTTTAAGCATCAACTTGGATCCGATATGTATCACCCTAAGCCCTAAACCCGGAACAACTAGACTATACTCTGTATACATATTACCCCCCCCCCATTTTAACGATCAAGGCCCTGAAAATTAATTTGCGTCGCAGGAATTACTGCCCGAAGGCCACGCTCCCTGTCCTGAACCCTCGTAAGCTAGGGACTAATCAAGGTCTGGCTGCAGCATTTCGAGAAAGTCGTGAAGCGAGCTGGAGCAGAGAAGCCTATTGCAGGCTATTTGTTCTTGGGTTTTGCATCAGATCAGGCCTTACCCAGAGACTCCAAAATCCCTTAATTAAGAAATATACCTTAAATGATAGTAGGATCCCTAATATGATTTACGGCATATTCCTTAATAAAGGGATATTGGAGTCTCTGGGTAGGGTTTAGAGTGCAGGGTGTTTCTTCTGCTCGTGGGTGTCTAGTAACCATCTTACTTTGTGGGCGGGGTTCATTGTCAGGGGTTCCTGATTTCCTATGTTCATTTTGAGCCATCCGGCATCAGAGGGCTTGCTTGGCTGGGGTTTCCGAATTTCCAGATAAGGGACGCAGGTAAACCCTTCAATGCGAAAATCCTACGTATTCGCTAAACCTCCTAACAGTATGAAGCCCCCAGCCAAAAAAGAACTAAACGGATCGAACATAAAGAGATTCTCAAGCTGTTCTTGCTCTAATTGTGCAGCAACTACGAAAACCAGCTTAGTCGAGATGGCTTACCCATTTATATTCTGTTACTCTATTAAATTACATGTTTTATTGCTATTGCTACCAATGAAATTTCTTTTGCGGTTAAGACTTTGAGAGTTTGAGTTGCTTTGGATGTCCAGAATCCTGTGTTGTTGTTGGTAAGCCTTCTGCATCCTGTTTATATCTGGCGTTTACACCATAGCCCTGCAGAGGAAGAATGTTTCCTATGCCACAGCAGAGGATCCGATCTACTCTTGATGGCTATGCATCAGGGCTCCCTGATTTCTGAAACACCTGTGGTCGAAGTCGGATCTTAGCCCATAAATGCCCATAAACTTCAACCCTTCCGACTCCCTGAACTGTGGTACCTTTTTGTGGAATTTGTGTAGTTAGAAAACTACAGCAATACCACAAAGGTCCTGAGGTAGCCAACGAATAGAGGTCTCATGAGGGGTCTGCGTAAAACCGAAGCTGGGAGTGGGAGGTGGAAGCAACATCACCTACGCCGATTTCATGCTGCCCCTTGGTTCGGATGAGCTTCGTTCTCGAACTGTACATCAATTTTTGTTGGAAGCGATGTTAGGGTTTAGGGTTTCCGGCTTTTCTCTCGCATGGAGCTCAGGGTAACTGTTGGTTCTTTTCACGATGGTCTTTGCGTGCAGAACCCGACCACTTAAGGACTCAGTGTCTTTGTCGGGAACCCTAAACCCTATTGCTTTGTTTGCAGTCTCAAACCTTAAAGGTCCTACCCTCAACCCCTGATAGCCAGAAAGCAGGTAAAATGATGTCTCGACACCCTTTGAAAGGCTTTAGTCTGCACACCTTTGGGGTCCAGGTGTACCCGAAACCCATCTAAACCCCCAATACCTGTGGCCCTAAAAGCCTACACCCATTAAGGAATTATTCAAAAGCGTGAATCCTAAAAGGGCAGATTTTTCCGGCTACAGCCCCTAATGAGAGGCCTTTGGCTTCTTGGGGGTCTCACAGAGTCACCAGCTATCCGCCAAAGGTACTAAGCCGTATGCGCCCTCTACCCTGAGTTTTCCACCCCCCGAAACTCCACGCTCCTGAATTGATCGGTTAAGGGGTTACGCATAGGCTCCATAACAGTTCCTTTTTGGTGTTCATATTTGGAATCCTATAAGATGATCCCAAAAAGGAACTACTATGTAGCCTATGGGTAAGTTCAGAGTGTAGAGCGCTGAAATTTCCGGGTCCTCAGGTTCCATGCGCTGGATGCCGCTTGGTGATGTGTCACGGTGTAGTGTTTAGGGACTACAGGGCCTGGGCCTTCAAGTTGCAGTCCTACTGTCCTGCCTCCGGAAGCTCCGAAAATCCAACTAACGCCAACCGCCAGAACCCTTGGTTAAGGGTTTACTCCCTGGTGCTTAGTAGGGAATGGGGGAATGGATCCCTATATAGCTGTCCCTATATAATCCGCAGTAATAGTCCCCATAACCCATTCCCCCATGCCCTACTAAGCACCAGGGGGTCGAGCGTTCAGGGGAAACCGAAGATGGGGCAAAACATGCTCTGGAAGCCTCGTGGTCCGAACCCCCGGGCCCTAACAAAGGGGCCTTAATAATTAGAATAGGGTTTTGGGGCCCATTATACTCTAATTATAGTAAGGAACCCCCTAAAATAGTATTGGTAATTGTTGGCTCCTATATTTTGCCCGCTAGAGTCGCCCTTATAGTGCCCTTATAGTAAAGCCCGAAAGGCGTCGGAACGAAAGAGCGGAGCCCCCATCCCCACACAGGGCATCGAGTTGGGATCTCTTTTAAAGTTCGCTTTGTGGTTGAAGATCGAGGCCTAGTTATGAATAGTTTTGGGGACTGTTGAAATCGACACCTAGGGTTGATGATATGTATTTCCCGCATTACCCATAATAAGGACTATGCCATAAGTCCCATAGCCTAGGGTCCTTAAGGTAATGCAGGTAGTATATCATCAACCTAAACCCGAATCCCTAAATCCTAAAACCTATAGATTATAGATCCCTTAAAGGAACCCCTAAAGGTACCCTTATAGATCCCCAGATTTTCTCATCCACCGTAGTTAACCCGAAGCTCTAAACCCAAAGCCGTAGGGCTCTAATAATTAGAATAGTAAGGTTCCTCCAAAAGGGGTCTACAAGGGTTACTATGAGGGTTCGATGGGAGAGGCACCTTAATAACTAGACTAGGGTTTGGGGATATATGATACTATAGTCCGAATTAGGAAGCCCCTAATTATCAAGGCCCCGATATTATGCCCTACAGTTTCATCCCGAGCAAACTCCAAGCACCAAGCCCAAAGTCAAAACGCAACCCCTATAAACTCTAAGCCCGAGAGTTTAAATTCTGAACCCCGAACGCTGAAGCCTTCGACCCAGCCTCCAAACTCTCAAAGCCCCAGGCCCAAAACCCCCAAAGCCGTGAACGGAACCCCATTATAGATCCCCTATCAGCCCTTCAAAGAACCCTTGGAGGATCCACTATAATACCCTTAACCCTAAACCCCTAAACCCCTAAACCCTAAACCCCTAAACCCCTAAACCCTAAACCCCTAAACCCTAAACCAGAAACCCCTGAAAGGAATTCAGAAACCTAGAGTTGCAGCATGGATCTAAGGCCACGGAGGCGCAGTCTCTCGAATCAGACGGTAGGGCTGTGTGGGGTCGGCCTCGGAATGATACTGGTTTCGGCTTTTGGGTTGAAGGTACTAGGGTATGAGTGGTTTAGGGTTTAGGGGTTTAGGGTTAAGGGGTTCGTATATGGGTTTCCTATGTAAGGATTGTTTGCAAGGTTTTAGGGCTTGGGATTGGATGGTTTGTTTCACTGACTCACCCGCGCCTCTCCTTGCTCGAAGGAAAGAGTCTACTTGTGTAGTGACTATATGGAAGTCGTACCAAAAGGTCTTAAGACGATAGGTTTGGGAGGGTAGAAGTTTTAGGTTTCGGCATAGGGAATTTCCGAACCAGGACTTGGTGTTGAGGCTTGTAGATTTGGGTTTCACGGTGCGGTGCTTGGAATGTTTGCATGTCAGGGACATGTTTTAGGGAGAATTATGCCGATTACACTCTAGGTCCGAGGCGTGTGGTGCTGTTCGGACAACCCCACCAAAACCGCACTGGCCGTCACTAGCCTCTGATGGTCGCAGTCAGTACTGGTATCAGCAGCACCAAGATGGTGAGAACAATGGGAAGAAAGGTGGGCGAAACTTTCCGAAGTTTGTGCGGCGAGTGTCTTGTTCAGTCGTTGGTAGTTCGAGGCGTGGCCAGTTGGCTCACTGCTGTTGTCGCACAGCCAGAGCTTTGACCCAGGTGGCCTTTCTTTTCACCTTCTACGGACCACTGACTAAATAGACCCTGGACACCTCAAATTAACGACTCTCTGAGGTTTAACACCGACTTCTATGGGCACGCCTGGGATGCGGTAAGCATCCCGCATCTCAAGGCCCAGTCTCTTTTCAGGCTGTTGGGGTTGAGGTTTGGGGTTTGGGGGCGGGAGGGGGGGGATTCTGGGGATGAAAAAATGAACTAAAACATGAAAAAACACAACAAATCTAGAAAAAATCCCCAAACCCTCTCCTACATCCTAAATCCTAAATCCTCGAATTTAGAGGCCCTTGTATTATGTTGTTCTATGTCTCTGCCCAAGATCTGGAGGATTTTGGTTTCTTGCTTTCGGGCCTGGTGGGTTGATTACAAAAATTCAGAAATACCTTCACATAGGGGTGTGAAGATGCAAGTTTTATGAGAAAGAACCACTACTAGGTACTAGTCCTTGGGTTCCGCTTCAAGCTTGCAAAAATTCAGAAATACCTTCATATAGGGGTGTGAAGACTGAGAAGCAAGTTTTATGAGAAAGAACCACTACTAGGTACTAGTCCTTGGGTTCCGCTTCATAGGTATACCAGTAATTACGTGCCCCAAAACCCGATTTCAATATTGAGGCCCCTATAGAAACACGCCGCGGATTTCCATGACCGAATGCACCATGCCAAGACCCAGAGTCGGATATCCGATAGAATATGCCTGAACGACCAATAATACTCATCCTTCGGCTTCCTTATTTCTATGTCCTTCGGCTTCCTTATTTCTATGGTTATATTAAATGGCATCCCACAGCTCTATTAAACATTTCTGAGGCCCGTATGTTGCTTGGAGCCTTTCTGCATATGATACCCCACTACGCTATTCTAAGTATGAAGGCCCCTATAGGCCCTATAGTTCTCGGAGCCTTACTGTTCCAACTGTTGAGGCCCCTTTAAATGACGTGGAGCCTTATAGCATATATCCGGGCACGTATGTGTGTGTATATATATATGTATATATATGCATATACGTGTGGAGTCCACAACCCTATTCTGATGGCTGAGGTCCTTATATCACCTGAGCCGCTTCGCATCTTATGCCCCGCAACCCCATTCTAACTATTGAGGCCCCATATATATCTCTTGGATCCGCACAGCATATTGCACTGCAGAGCCGTCTGCTAATTATTGAGGCCCCTATGTTTCCCTGCGGTCTTGTAATTGGCATGTTTATACCGAAACAGCTCTCTTCCGATTATTGAGGCCCACATATTGAACCCGAGACCCTATATGAAACCCGAAGCCCCTACATTAAACCCTACCCTCTGTAGGAGGGCTCCCAGTTCTGAACCTTCTTCGCAGGTGCAAAGCGCAGAATGGGTACAGTACATAGGGGTGGTTGTCAAAATTATGGTTCCTTTTGGGGTCCCTAATATAGTACGGCACCTAATATTTGGGGTACCCAAAAAGGGACCATAATTTTGACAGCCACCCAATAGTAGTTCTCGAAAATATGGCCCGCCCCTCAAACAGAACCGTGACCTTGAGGGCGTAAGGCTTCCAGGGATTATTTGACCCGAGAAGGACGGTTTTGGAGGCTCTCTGGGTTGATTGCCTTTCTGGCCACCCCATGTCGGCTTAGGTGTTTTCAGTTATGTACATATTTATGCTAACTTCTCGTACGTCGTACGGCTTTCATGTTTTTATACCTGTTGGCCTTAAAGTCACTGTGCAGGAGCACCGTGAAGGCGTATGTAAATACTATTCAGGTACATGGGCCCATATGTGTACAGCCTCATCAGGGAAAGGCGCCTTGCAACACCCAAGCCCTCTGACCAAAAAACCATCAAAAGCAGCAGCATGCATAATATAGGGGCTTGAATAATTTGCGCTGGCGTCCCTTTTAAGTCCCATATACTTGTAGTAGATTATACCCGAATCGCCCTGTTTTAACTGTCGTTGGCGAGTGCTTTTAGAAATAAAACCTGGCATATATATATATATATATATATATATATATGTAAATACTGGTATTTAAAATACAGACTATATGCACACAATAAGCATACATGTACATTGATAGATCGCTAGGTAGGTGCCTAGATAGAGACCGTCCTAACTAAGTAACCTGTAAAACCCAAAGAGACTTGAAGCTCTAAACCCTCCTTTAGGGTTTAGGGCTTAGGGTTTAGGGCTTGGGGTCTAGGGTTTAGGGCTTAGGGTCTAGGATTTAGGGTTAGGGTTTAGGTTTCGGGAGGCTTTGGCAGATCGACAGAGCCCAGCAACAAAACAACCTCTTATGCCAGGCATACAAAAGCTGGTTTGCCAGCCGTCCACGTTTGCAAGCCGCTTGGCTTCTGATCATTTTCGATGTTTATGTTTTTTACGGTGCGTTTTGTTCGATGGGTTTGAGGGTTTAGGATTTTAGGGGTGTAGAGGTTTAGGGGATGGGGTCAGGGCTGATTGTACTGTAGTTCAGGTTTTGCCTCTCGAAGCTCGCACGCTCTATAACCTGGCGGTTGGCATCGGTTGCAGGGGCGGCTTTTCAAGTTTCAGTTATATACAGGGTTTAGGGCCAGGGTTCTACATACATATTATATAAATTATATATCCCCCAAACTGCAACACAATTTCAGCGGGTCCTGTAGACTTTAGAACCTTCAACCCCAGAAGCCCCTATCAAACCCGTACTAAAACCCAATGGCATTCTTCATCTTTTTGAGATTAGAGCTCTACCCACTATTCAGGCCATAAGAACCCAGTAGAGAGCCCTTGGGGGGGGGGTTCCTGGTGGGGTATCGTTTGCTCACTTTTTCGCCTCGACCGGGACATCCTCGAATCCCGAGCCCTAAGCAAACGCTACTCGAGCGGAAGGCGGGTTTAGGGCTTTAGGGTTTAGGGTTTTAGGCTTTAGGGTTTGGGGGTTTAGGCTTTAGGGGTTGAGGGTTTAGGGGTTTAGAGTTTAGGGTCGGTAGTCTTGGGTGATCTGACACAGAGCGAGAGAAGGTGGGCAGAAGGCTATGGGTTTTTTGGCTTCTGTGGCTTAGCAGTTTTCGCAACATGGGAGGTTACAAAAAATGGAACTCAAATATAGTACCCTCAATAGTAGGGTCCTTATTATAAGGGCCCCCAATGGCCCAAAAAAGGTACCCCTAATTTTCGGAAACTCCCATATGCCCTAAAGACGCCGATGGCTGCTGAGGGGTTGTTGGCCAGCTCTGGGTTCAGGATTTAGGAGTTCGCTGCTCTTTTGATCAGATCTTCCGCAGCTGTACTATGCAGGGCTTTGGGACATTCTATATTTTCCCTTATTGGGCTTAAGAGGATCTTATTTACTGATATTTTTCACAAGCTTTTAAAGCCCCACCTAGTGTAGGCGTGGCTACAGGGTGAAATAGGGGCCTTAATCATTACAATAGGGTTTTGGGGCCCATTATACTACATTATACTATAGTTATAACAAGGAAGCCCCCAAATTTACAGTATTGGTAATTACTTGGGCCCCTAACTATGGGTCTTTGTCTTTGATGCCTTAAACTCCAGAACCCTAAGCCCCAAACTAACCTTCAACCGCTATAGAATTGACCCCTAGATCCGAAACCGTTTACGGCCTAATTATCGAAGAAAGGCTGTTCAGGCTGACACAGTCCGGCACCGGCAGGGGCATGCGAGTTTGGGCTAGGCCAGTGGTTTAGGGTTTAGGGTTTAGGGCTACTGGGATGGGAATATGAGAGATGCGGGAAGGCTTACAGTTTTTGTTCCTGCAGTCGGGTCTCTCGTATCACGGATGCCACGTTCTGGCGGACCCTGCTTGCTGGCTTGGCGTTTAGTCCTATGCAAAAGACCGTATGTCTTATGCAGAAATCATAATGTTTTGTGTGGAGTGCTGTGTAGTGGTTCAATGAAGGGCCTCGTTTTCTAGCATCTAAACCCTGAGCCCTAAACCCTAAACCGTTTGCTTAAACCCTACAGCCTGAACCTTATAAGCTTTTCTCTCATTTGAGGCATACTTCACTTCAGAGCGACGCAAGCCCTGGGCGGGGGATTCGATGATGTGAGCCGCCGTACCAGTGCTGAAGTTTGAAGTGACCAGTCACGAGTGGCAAGAAGGGAGGAGAGTGTAGAGTCTATACTGTATACATGTATGCATGTATGTTAGCATGTTGGTTTGTATCTTGTGGTATGTACTGTAATGTAATGTAATGTATGCAATGTAGTGGAATGTAATGTATGTACGGGTGATGTGCCTCTGTGTGTGTGTATGTGTATGTATATGTCTATATATACAAATATATGTATACATGTTATGTATATGCATGTGTATGTGTATGTGTTTGTGCATGTGTATGTATAGTGCCGTGTTCCGTATTCCCCCCCCCCGAAATCCTCGTGAGGGTCGTCACTGTTGTCTCAAAAGTGCCAACCACAGGGATGGGCCCCCCCGAACCCGCGATCTTCGTGAGTGTTGCGTCTTTTGAAACTATGCAACTTCGTGGCGTGTCCAAAGTGGCGACACTCACCTGGATGGGCCATGGTTTCGGTCTGTGCCGCGCCCAGCTGCTCCTCAACCCTAAACCCTCTCATATCTATACACCTAAACCCTAAACCACCCACAGGGGGGGTGCGAGTGCAAACCCGAAACCCTAAACCCAACACCACCACCACACCACAGGGAGGGCGAAGGGGGTAAACACTAAACCAGAAACCCACAACCCACCACCACAGCACACCACACCACAGGGGGGGAGAGGGGGGGTTAAATAGCCCAAAACCCACCACCGCACCACAGGAGGGCGCGGGTGCAAACCCTAAACCCAACACCACCACACCACAGGGAGGGGGGAAGGGGTTAAACACTAAACCTGAAAACCGACAACCCACCACCACCACACCACAGGGGGGAGAGGGGGGGTTAAATAACCCAAAACCCACCACCACACGACAGGGAGACGACGGGGGTTCAACAACCCAAACCCACCACACCACACCACAGGGGGCGCAGCAGAGAAACCACACCACAGGCCACAGAGGGGCCGGGAGAATCAAAATGTGTGTGTAGAAGAGACCATGACCATGGCCGGGGGGGGGGGGGGGGGGGGGGGNGGGGGGGGGGGGAGCGGGGGTGGGCAACACCACACCATGTAGATATGTGTGTCTGCATTTCATGTATGTATGTATGTATGTAATGTACTGTAACGTAGATGTAATTTAATGCAATGTAATGTATGCACCCCTAAAATTGACACCATGCTGAAACATACCTGATATGGCCGCTATAAGTATCATGTCCAGATCTTGGCACAACCACTGGGCAATTCTTTCAAGCAGGAGTCACAGAAAAGAGCCTTTCTGTTCTGAGCCAGGCCTGCAGGAGTCACCCCTACAAGTTACCCCCAAGAGAACCGGTGAAGTAATTATGCCTTCTTCAATCATTCGGCCCCCTCATACCTTTGGCGGGTTTTGAAGAGGCATTTTTAAGAGCCCAGACAGCCCCCCAAACAAGGTGGGGTTCGTTGCTGGCTTCGTGGCTCTCGGACTGCAAAATCATTTGCATCTGCAACTACTACTACATGAGGCTTTCGGAGACAGCACTGTGTGTTTGAGTTTGGGTCGTGGGAGCAGGAACAATGAGCAGGACTCTAGGCGACATTACGGTCATCATATAGCCTTGGGCGCAGGGAAGCAATATCACCATTTGTGCCAGTGATAGCGGTCATGTGTTCAATCGAACCATTGACATGCGAACGTCCTAAGCCCTGAACCCTCAATTCCAGCGGCCAGGCTGCTTCTTTTTGGTGCTGTGGGGCAGCCTTAGGAGCTAGGGGGTTGGAGGGTTCAGATATTTTGGTTTTAAGGTTTGCCGTTCACCAGCGACCAAGACCTTCAATTGAAATCCTGAGTCACAGCCGGCGGAAGCGTTGCTGCTCCTGGTTGGAGTCAGCCTGGAGGATTTCCTTCCTTGCAAGTCCGAGGTTCTGACAGTGTAGTCAGAAACTTTTAGTTAGACAACAATAGCTTGACTTTGCAGAGCGCCGGTGACAAAAAGTACCTGTGATTCTAACTGCCTGCCACGGCTTGGATGTCGATGCTTGCACAGTGTGTGTGTTGATGCATGTGTGGACTGCTGTTTAGATGACTGTTTCGTCGCAGTAGGTGTGCGGGTTTCCTTCAGAATAAGGGTCAGCTTATAGGGTTGAGCCGAGGGTAATTTGGGTGGTCACCACACAATTTTGCTTTTGGGCTCCTGTATGTCCCGATTGCATCGTGCCGGTGCGTAAAGCCTCGCCCCACTCATGTGCAGGTTTTCTCGAAAACCTGCTTGTGAGTTGGGCGAGGCGCTAGGGTCCTTGAGGGCTAAATGACCCCTAAGGGTAGGTGCCTTTTATACGTACCCTTCTATACCATGAACCCCTCATATGGTATATGAACTTCAAACCTGCGGTGGTCTCTAAGGATTGGAAGGTTGAGCTTTCGGGACGACTGAGCTTCTGGACCATTCAAGGCCAAAAGGACGGCAACCACATGCTGCGTAATATAGAGGCCTAAATTACCAATATTGTTCCGTAGATTGCCTTGTCTAAATCACTCTAAAACTATACTAACTAGAAAGGAGCCCAAAATCTTGTTCCGGTTATTCAGGCTCCTGCAGTAGATCGTACTCAAAGCCGAGCATTGTTCAATCCCTGTTTTGCCCAGAGAGGACCCTGCAACTTAGCACCAAATCCTGAAACCTGCAGAAATGCAGGCAACCTACCGAACCCTAAGGTCTATAGTCTCCATTTGTAGTTCCTCTTCTTGGTTTAACCAAATAGATAATTAGGATCCTTTCAGGTATCCCCGAAAAGGAACTACAATGGAGACTACAGGATCGGCCTGCAGGGGCCCACATGGGAGTATTAGGGGTACCTTCTTTTGGGGTCCTTGCTATTTCCTTTGGGTACTATATAAGGGTCCCATCAAGCTGCACTGCGCCTGTTCTTACTGAACCCTCGTCCTTTTCTCCGCAGGCCGGCCGCGGCCGTGGAGCAGGATCGGGGGCGCCCGGCGCAACACAGGGGGCCATGCTCCCAGACTTTTTTTGCGGAGAATTGTTAAAGCTCTGGGGCTTTCAGGGCTTTAGGGCTCTGAGGTTTCGTTCACCTATAAGGCTTTAGGATTGAGGCCGGGGGGGGACACCCTGTCAGCCCCAAGCCCTAGACGCGCCCTGAAACATCAACTTCAACTAACGATTACCCAGAGGCCCCAAAGTAGTTCCTTTTTGGGGTTACCTTACAGGATTCTTTTTCTCCTAAACCCTAAACCCTAAACCAACCCCAAAAAGGAACTACTATGGGGCCTCTGGGTAGGGTTCCTGAAGCAACCATGGGCTCCAGGCTTCACAGGGTTGGTGCTACTGTGGAGATCATGGCCTTGCAAGCGTTCACGGTGAATGTAGGAACCTGATTAAGAAACCCTGGGCCTATAACCCCCAAACAGTAGGATTCATATAAGGAACCCTAATAAATGGCCCAGGTTTCTTAATCAGGTTCCTATATTAGAGAGAGAGAGAGAGAACGTCCGTGTGTTGTTCAAGATGCTTGGCCTCAGGATTTCAGGTTAAGGAGTTTAGGGCCTTAAGTTTTTAAGGTTTAATTGGATCTGGGCATTCGGGGCTTCGAGACGCAAGCGCCACTTCGAACCGTATAAAAAACTTATACCCAGCAACCCGAAGCCCTTGAACCCAAAACCTTATACAAAGGCTACAGTAGCCCTAAACCGCTTGGACCGTCAAGCCTTAGCTTAGCCGTCGATCGCAATTCCCCAAACTTGCTGCCGTCGTTCCAAACCCAAGAGCAGCCACCCCGCGCAGCTTCGAGTAGGGTCTTGCGGGTGTGGGGTTTAGGTTTTGGGTTTTTTGGAGTTTGAGGGCTTCTCCCTATACTTTTACCTTCGAGCGATGAAGTACTATAGGGACCGAAATAATTACAAATACTACTGTGGGGGTTCCTTTTCCCTATTATGATTATAGTATAATATACTTCAAAGCCTTATTCTAATTATTGAGGGCTCTATATTGCCCTATATCATAGAACCCTGATTGTAAGCCCCTTATAGTAACCCTTTTAAAGGATCCCTTTAAAAAGGAACTTAAACCCTAAACCTTAGTCAGGCCGTATGCGCTGCTAGAACCCTGCTTTTCACTCAGAAAACCCTGGGCCAATTGGCCTCGGAGGTGCCGGAAATCTGCCAAAAGAGACCAGGCCGCGCATTTCATGCGGGAAGTAGCAATAATAGTGATAATGACAATAATGATAATAGTAGTGATAAAAATGATAATGATAATAATTGTAATAATAATAATAATCATGCATACTAGGAATTATCGCAATAATGGTGATCATAGCAATAATAGTAGTAATAGTAACAGTCATAGTATTAGTAATCATTATGGCTTTTCCTTCAAGCTCTCTGGTTTTGGGCGGAAGGGTTCGAAAGCGTTGAGCTGTCAGGGTGAGGCAAAGCGGAGTGGGGGGCTTGAGCCCTGACCCGTACCCATATGAAGTAGGATTTATATTACCGTGTTGGTGAGTGTAGATAGGCCTCCTTCTGAATATTGGTGAGTGTATATATTGGGCTTTATTATGGGAATACTAGTAATATATCCCATACCCTATATAGGGACCCCCAAAAGCACATAAGCATACGCATTTTCAAGGGATGCCCCTACCTTATTGGGCTTCCTGTTAAGGGGGTTTATGTGGGATATCCCTATCCTTATTTTTGCTTATGTGCTTTTTGGGGGCCCTACCATAGATTGCATAGTAGTTCCTTTTTGGGATCATCTTATAGGATTCTAAACATGAACCCCAAAAAGGAACTTCTATGGAGCCTATGGCCTATGGGTAAAGCCTATAACCCTCGTCCGGTATTCTCTATTTTGACAGGACTTTTTTGGGCCTTCATCGTTTGCTCTAGATTCTAAGCTGAATCACCCGCACATGATTCCACAGGCGGATGTTGCGAGCTTCGGCCCCCATGCAACCCTGTTCTAAGTCTTACAAGAACGTTAATGCCTCATGAAATAGCCTAGTTCACTCATTTCGCCCCTTGCTCCACAAGGTGTAAAACATTCCGAAACCGTCCCCCCACATGACTCACCAAGCATGGGATCCTGCACCCTGAATCCCCAAACCTTACGCGCCAAGCCTAACCCTAAACTCGCCCAAAGGCCTGAAACACTGTGGCTTTTGGGGCCAATTGGGGTGCAAGCAAGACTTCGGGTAGTATAGAAGCCTGATAACAAACCTTGGGTCAGGGTTCACATGGTTTGGGCCCTTGGAAAGGTAGAGCCGCGAAGCAAGCCCCGCCCAGCAGGTCGGCCTTGCATTCTTGTTTGGGGTTCTGGGTGTTTAGGGTGTAGGGGTTTACATGAACCCCATAAACCCTACTTCTTCTTTTTGGGCTCCTTATTCTGAAATCCTTTAAGGGTTACTGCTTATGTTTTCCTTGTATAAGTCGGTAACAAGTAGGCAGGAGATTCGGGATTCAGGTAGGACCAGATCCTTGTTCGGGGATGCCACTACTTTTTCAAGGGCCCGATCTTGTGATTGCATAGGGATTTTGTATGAATGTGTTCTGTAGCTGTAGCCCCACATCGCCAGGAACGAAGGAGCCTGAGGGTTGGCGTTACAGTCTGCTTGGAGGTTCATGGGTAGTTATAAGTAGGGTTATAAGTAGGGTAATTATAACCCATATTAGGGGACTTATAACCCCACTTTTGAATTTTGACTACCGATGAACCTCCAAGTAGGGCACCCAGACTGTAC
The DNA here is from genome assembly GCA_003297005.1 of Symbiodinium sp. clade A Y106. Classification (NCBI taxonomy): domain Eukaryota; class Dinophyceae; order Suessiales; family Symbiodiniaceae; genus Symbiodinium; species Symbiodinium sp. clade A. The sequence continues at coordinate 96,591 of BGNK01001805.1, forward strand.
CTGAACACTATAGAACCCTGCCTTGTAAGGGTAACTTAGCCAACCGAAACCAGCGCTTAAGCCAGTAAGCGCAGAGCTCCCTCCTGTACTGGGTAATTCGCAATGCAGGGCCGGATCTCTCGATCTCTCCTGATAGCAGGCCAGGCATGACTGCATACAGAGGCTGATCTCGGCTTACATTGAAGTGGGGGCAAAGCTTTCTGCTGGCTGCCAGGCTTTGTCCCTCGTAGAGTCATAGCTTGTCAGAGTTTGATGGTGCCAAGCGGACTGCCTGCTCGCGACGACGCATCCGATCGTCGAGCGCACGGCCACGAGCCGCAAGACACCGCTCCTCGAGTGGAGGCCGTGGCGGCGGGCCCCGGAGAAGCCAAAGCTCGTCTTCGGCTTCGCTCACGAAGGAACAGACGTGGCCACCTCGGATCGCGTTGAGGTGGACCAGACACCCGTTCCCAAGGTTCTCTTGACTTGGAGGTTTGAATGCTGACCAAGGCTTCAACTCAAAGGAATCCTTCAGGAGGGGTCCTTACCTGCAGCCCCAAAGCCTACAAATCAGTAGTTTCTGTCAGATTCTGTCATGGCCATGGCCCGAGAACTATAGCTCTATAAGACCTAGCCCTTGCAATAGAAGAGTCTTGGGTGGAGTTGCAGGTGACCCTACATCATGCTTCACAAGTGTTACTTCAAGAAGACTACCCTAGACTAGAGGCTGCAAAAGGAAAGGCCTTTGCGGCCAGTTACTCAAGTGTCAGCTCCGTGGAAATCCTTGGGTTGTACAAGCAGAACTTTGAAGCTGTACCGCCGTAAATATATGACTATATATCGGTACGCACACATCTTAACCCTGTTCTACAAACGCACAAGCGTGGGGAAGAGCCTTAATTGAAGCAGCATGTGCATAGCCCTAAAGATATCCTGTCCAAAATCTGCGCATAAGCCTGTGGAATTATTTGCATCAAATTACGAACTACAGCCCTTTAATAAAACAATCCTACCAAAAATAGGTATACCCATAGGCTCCATAGTAGTTCCTGTTTGGGATTACCTTATAGGAGTCTAAAAATGAACCCCAAAAAGGAACTACTATGGAGCCTCTGGGTAGGTAGTGTCAGATGCCTTGAACCCCCCAACTGAGTCAGCCCCGCCAGGGCGCCAGCGGTGAAGGCCCTGGTGGTACCATAGGGGCCTTGATGGTTAGAATAGGGTTCCTTTAAACGGGTCTATAAGGGCTACTGTGCGGATGTAGTATAGGGGCCTAAAGAATTACCAATACTGTTTTGGGGGGTTCCTTGTTATACTTATACTATAACGGGCCCCGAAACCCTATTCTGATTATTAAGGCCCCTGTATTAGCTCTTCGCAGTAGTGACGGATCCCTGGTTTTGGAAGAAAGCATTTCTTGTTTGCGAGGACCATGCGTTTGTAATACGGGCTTTTATGCGGGTCTGCAAGGCAATTACTCCCTATCCTGTGGCTAAGGTCCTGTACCTCAGCCTCCATCCCTTTACTGCGGTGTTTGATTGGCGTAGAACCGAAGGCGCACATCACTCCTGTAATGTAATATGGGCCACCACGCGGCACCTTAATTTAGAGAACTCCAGATCTTGCATTCCATATCAAGGTTTGTACGGCCTTCAAGCAGTGTCAGTAGGGTTCTTTGCGACAAGTTCGAGGTCTCGAACCACATGATCTACCGATGTCCATTGGTCCCCTTTAGGATGTTCTTTAGATGGAGTTTACGTTCAACGCCCTGCTTACATCATATTAAGCCTGTAATTTCTAGACATTGCCTAGCAGACCCCAATTTGCACATCAAACTTGCATTTTGGACAAAGCTTTGGGGTTCGAGTTTTGAGTTTCGGGACTGTCAACCATGAAATGACCTTGTCGGCATATCGCCTTTTGGAGCATATAAAGGCCTGCCACAATTAAATGTTTAACGGTTTTGGGGCGAGGGTCTTTAGTACTTGAGGAACACCACCCTTTCGGGATGCTCCCCGCAGACAGACAAAGAGTTTGCAAGTCGGTAGCATCCATGCTCGATTTTGGCGCATTGCCTGCAAACACCTGTTCCCTCCAGGAATCAAGGAACCAACTATATACTGTAGGGGCTTAAATAATTGCCTCTACTATTTTGGGGGTTCCTTACTATAGTTATACATAGTACAATATGCTCCAAAACCCTATTCAAATTATTAAGGCCCCTAAATTGGTCCTCACGCCGCACCGGGCTCTCCTCGACCCAGCTCAATGGATTGCCTCTTCAGGCAACTCGGGGCTCAACCGTGACTGATGCTTGGGACGCCTTCCACGCGTTCGAGGCATGGAAGGGCCGATACGGTTTCATATTAAGCCTTGATAGAACAGTGGTACCATGAGACCTTGGTGTGGTTGCCAACACTCCATCGGAAGAACGTATACAGATCCCCGAGCAGTGATAGAGCGTCCGTCACGACCACCACGACTACCAGGGTCACCGCGACGACCCCGACCACCACGACTAGCAGAGACCACCAGCAGGACCAGCCGACCGCCAATAAATCACACGAGACCACCCGAAGCAAAAACCACCAAGAGACCCTGAGAGAGGCCACTGCGAGACAAGCGGACATACCATAGTGGCCACTGCGATAATGCTTTCTCCAAGCCGGATTCAGGAGCGCGGCCAAAGTACCCCATGTCTCTACTCGCCGATTCCGCGGCACACCACCTAGACATATGCGGGCGGGAAAGAACTACAGTGCGAATGGTTCCCTTCATGTTTTCTCCGAAGTACCCACAGTGTTTGTAGGGCTGTTCGTCTACAGTCTATAAAGATATTTACTTATAGCTGGTCTAGCGCGCATAATCGAAGACGTTTGCTTTTGGAGGCTTTGGCTCCGCCGCCTTCTAAAGCGGCACGGATCCTGGTGGTGTGCAGATTTTGGATTTCAAGGCTGTTGGGTCAGAGGCTTCTGGGCCTGAGGCCTCAGGGTTTAGGGGTTTAGGACTTAGGATTTAGGGTTTAGGGTTTTGTAAGGGTAAGGGCGCGTTGGCAGTAGAGTTAGGGACTTCGTTTCGGTTTTAGTCTTCTGCACTAGTTGAGCTGGTATGCTTTGGATGCTGACGCTCATGAGTACAGCGTGCCATGCCAACCCGAAGCTAAACCAAGTCGCGGTTTTACGAAAGGCGGATATACGATGTAGTTTGAGGGCCTACTATTTGCGGTCTGACATGAGGGTGTCTAACTTGCATATTAATGCGGGAACTTAAAGTAGAAGACTCTAGATGTCCCGATCGTAGTGTCAGTATTCCGCGGACTCCTGGGTGCAGTTGAAAGAAACCCCCACATAGGTCTCGACCTTCCTAGAGAGCGGTTGATGTTGAAAGTCCAGCTATCGCGAACTTGGTACAGAGGGCTCAGCTCTTGTCTCATACTGTTGATGGACAAAATCCTGCATGACCCATTATAAGGAATATACCATAATTCCCATAGTTTAGAGTCCTTAGGGTCATGCAGGATTTTGTCCATCAACCGTAGCATCATCCGGAGAGGCACCAGACGGTTGCGGGGCTTCAATTGTTTGCCTTCGGTTTGTACCGCAACAATACAGTAGGGCAGAGGCTGTAGGGTGGGATCGGCTCTCACCTATTTGGGCGGTCAACCCCAATGCCTCGAACCCCGATATTCAAAGCACCAAAGTCCGTGGTCTTCTTCCAGGCGTCACGAAAAAAAACAGTAGTTCCTTGGCCGCCAGGGCTGCTAGCAATAAAAGGGCTACGGGCACCGAGCTGGTCCTGACTGCACATGGTCATCGTGACGAGGATGAGGACGATGATGATGACCATAGCTGGTAGGCAGAAAAACGGGCCGCGATTGTGATGAGGAGAGTTTTGACGATTATATATTGATGATGATGATGATGATGGGTTACCGTGATGGTGATGATGATTATGGTTGAAGGCTTTGGCGATGATGACCATTGCAGTGACGATCATGCTGTTCTTGGTGGCGGTGATGATATCGTTGTTGATGGCATCGACGATGATGACCATTGCAGTGACGATCATGTTGTTGCTACTGGTGGCGATGATGATGTCTTTGTTAATGGAGTTATTGATTGCAATGGTGGTGTTGGTGGTGGTGGCCATGGTGCTGCTGCTGCTGCGGGTATTGCTGGTGGTGGTGGCGATGATGTTGATGGTGATGAGTGATGAGGTGTATGCCGATGGAGTAATGAGGGTAATGTCCACGATGTCAGGCAGCAGTAGCAGAAGCGGTCGGTGTTGGGTTGAAGTTGGCGCAGGCGTAGGAGTCGCGCAGCAACAGTCGCAGCAGGAGCGCTGCAGCAGCAGCAATAGTAGTAGTAGCAGCAGTACTAGCAGCGGCAACGGCAGTGGCAGTCGCAGTATCAGCTGGCGGCGGCAGCAGCAACAGCAGCAGTAGTGGTTTGCCACCCACTGAGGCTCCTCCCAACAAACGCCGGCGATGCTGAGCGGCTCATGTCAGCGCGCAGTCTGAGAGGGCGCAGAGCTCCACGACTTTACATAGATCCACAGGTCGGGCTCAGGTCATTCTTTTCATGAAACCCAAAAGCCAAAGCCCTAACACCTGACACCCTAAACTCTAGTAGGTATATGCCTCGCCTGGATTGTCCGAGTGCGAGTGCCGAAACTCTAGTAGGTCCACAAACCCGGATTACGCCAGCAGCAAGCTTGAAACCTATGAAAGCATCTGCCTAAAGACAAAGGAGAGGCTTTTCCACTAAATGTGGCGGTCTCGAAACTTGGCCTCCAATTTCCCAGGGTTCCTGCGAGGCCTGCATGGGATCCTGAAAGGGACTCTTAAAGGAACATTTAAGGTTCCACAAGGGGCTTTGATGAGGGTTTTGCGGCTTTAAGGTTTTAATTATGCGTTTTGGGATTTAGATCTTTAGTGGTTATATAATTTAAATGATGCGATGCCGGGCTGCAAGTTCATAGATGCTTCGTGTCCGTGTAGGCATGTTTGGGGGTACTTACAAAGCCTTGAGCCCTGCATAATGGCATAGCGTCTGTGGAGGGTCACTCATGTCCTCAAACTCCCATCTGGAGCGCCTGCAATCCCGAACCAAATAAGAATCGCACTAAGGAACAACTAGAATATTGATCATGACCATCATTACCACAAATTTTGTAATCTCATAGTCGTAACAAAAATTCGCAAACCGAAAGAGCAAGCCTATAGCGAAACACCTCAGCCTCTAAAAGCCCTGCCCCTAAAACCCTGAAGCCTAAAGATCGTAAGCCGTAGACCCCAAAGCCTAAAGTGAAGTTCGACGTCGTCGGGTCATTCTGATTCTTGGCCCTAGCCAACTCGTCACTCGAAATCCAGCCTCGGACGCCTTAGACTTAAAAAAAAAGCGGTATAAGAAGTTTTAAACTGAGGGGTAGAAGCGTGTTTCACACAAGACGGTCCGGGTCTCTTAGTATGATCAGGAGTACCTGACTTCTGGGAGTCACTTTATTGGGACCCTTTTCTCCCTGTTATTGTTGTCGGTCCAAGCTATCCAACTGATAGTATAGCGCCTCTTGCGAGGGGTTAGGACCCTCTAGTGAAGAAGCCAGATATCCAACAAAGAGCAACTACATTGGAGAATATTGTATGTATGTATATATATATATACATACCTAAAGGCCCCATAGTAGTTCCTTTTTGTGGTTCATATATAGAATCCTAGAACGGTCTTAGAAGGTAATTCCAAAAAGGAACTACTATGGAGCCTATGGGTACTGGACTTGGCTTGAGACCCTGAGCCTTAAGCCCTAAAACTAAAACACGCAATAAGCCTCAAGATTCCTATACTAGGTTTAGATGCCTGTATTGAACCCCTGCTTCTGGACCCGGTCGAGCCTTGTAAAATCCTTTATGAGCCCGTTCTAGACCCGTTCATCAACAGATAAAACCCCCAATACACCACCTGAAACCCGCTGATCTTCCAAAGTCGCAGCAAGCTCCGCGCCATGCCCAAGTAAATGGGAAGTTTTGCATGCCCTTTGTGCTGAAGTGCCTTCCAGGGACCGTTGTGGGGTACTAGGTTTTCGCTCTTTAGTGTGTATAGGGCTTTGGTTGTAAATAGTTTATTGCTAGCTTCAGGGATTCCGGAGTCTAGGGCGCTGAAATCTGAAGTGCCTTTTGGGACTTCCTGTGGTATGACTTACCTTTCAAGGCAGGGATTTATGACAAGCGGAGTTGGGTGTAGAATTAGAATCTTCGGGTTCCGGGTTGGGAAGAGCAGATCAGAAGGTCTTTGGAGCTTTGGAATTTGCAGGTTTGGGATTTAGGGCCTACGGGTTCCAGGACATCAGAGGCACATGGGGACGTCTCCAAATCCTGAACAAAAGAACCTAGGACCTGAAAGCAATAAACCCCACATCCTTCGAACGCACCACCCAAGCCCTTACGGACTCTCCGCCCCTTTCTTCCAGACTTCGGATCCCGTACATTAAATTCGAATCCCTGCACCCAAGAGCCTTACCTCAGATCTAACCCTCCGAAGACCCTAAACTGCAGTACAGCTGGGCATCCGCACGCCCCCACTTGCAGTGTGGTGGTATGGAACCCTTCGGGGGTGCAAGGGCAAGTCGATCCGTCACGGTCCCCGGCGAGTGGACACAATGTAGTTTTTGTGTTCTATCAGATATCAAAGTATATGTTGTGTTACACAGTATACTGTATGCTGCTGCTTTAGAGTCGGCTATGTTTCCAAATATGCAGAAGAATACAGTGTCGTAAGGACCGCAGCATTGCAGTGCAGCTTCGCACAATTATATGTAGCACAACTAACCGTAAAATACCATAGCATGACAGAAGAGCATCATTAGACTAGAAATCAACAGCACATAATGGAGCTGTTTCGCCGTGAATCCTTGGCATTCCTCAATTCGAAACTTCCAAACCCGAAGCCCTAAACCCTACAAACTAAAATGTGCTTGGAGGTTCATGGGTAGTTATAAGTAGAGTTATAAGTAGGATAACTATACGTATAACCCATATTGGGGGACTTATAACCCCACTTATAACTACCCATGAACCTCCAAGTGGTTACACCGCTTATGCCTCGGACGTTTGTCAGTTGCGGGAGGTTTTGGGATTAGAGGCTTTTGGGATAATGCCTTCAGAGTTCGCAGCTGGGCAAGGGTTATGGTTTAGGGTTTAGGTATGGACAGCACTCCGTCTCGTAGAGGCACTAAGAACGAATTATGGCTTGTCGCGACAGGCAATGCCCAGAGACTGCCCCTACAGTCTAGCAGTGTAATACTAAGAGTCATAGTAACAGGTACAGTACTACTAGCCGTAGTCGTACAGCTTCAACTTGACATCGGAAGAAGTCCTGAAGGTCATATTCTTCGTTAGCCCAAACCCCGCAGTTTGGACAGTTGGCTTCGGGGTTTAGGTTCTAGGGCCTACGTAAGCTTCAAACGCCAAAAAACGTCCGAATCCCAAACCGCTTGGCATGCCCATGAGACCAGACGGATCTGCTTCCCTTCGCTTTGATCTCGGATCTGGGTAAGATAATATAGGGGCCTTAATAATGAGAGTAGGGCTTTGGGGCCCGTTATACTATAGTTATAATCAGGAACCCCCAAAATAGTATAGGTATTTATTTCGGCCCCTATACTACATCCGTATAGTAGCCCTTGTAATAGCGCTATTCTAGCTATTAAGGCCCCGTTGGTACCACCAGGCGGAGAACTCAGCGAGCGCAGCAGAAAATGAGAGCAGAGGCTGAAATGGGCTGAAATTTATGGCGTTCTGGGTTCCTTTAAAGGGTTCCTGATACAGGGTCTATAAGGGTTACTATAAGGGGCGACTCTAATGGGCAAAATATAGGGGCCAATAATTACCAATACTACTTTGGGGGGCTCCTTGTTATGATTGTAGTATAAACTTCTAAATATTAAGACCCCTACATGGCAGCATTAAGCGTGACTGGCGCTAGGGTTTAGACATGTGACGGGGTTATGGCAATGGTTCTTTTGGTGATGGTAGTCAAGGTTGTGACTTTCGCGTTTCGGGTGTTTTGGGGAGCTTATGGACGCGTTCTCATTCCGAGTTCATGCAGGGGTTCCTGCTGCTGGGCTTGAAAGTTGAGTAGCCCTAGTCCGTTCCTGTCTTCGGCTGGGGATCTCGCAGACGCGGCCCCTTCCTGTCGCTGCATTACAGATGCGCCCCTTAGTGTGGCTGCGTTTGGATTTCGCCAAAAGTATTCATAGTATACCAGAAAGGCAACAGCGCGTAGACTGCCCAATCCAAAGTCCTATCTCACAGACAAGACCCTAAACCCTAAACCCTAAAGGGTTCAGGGAACCATGAACCCCTGGACCGCTCAACACCACCACACCCGAGCTTCCGAAGGAATATCAGGTCAACAACCGCGACGCTTTCAAGATGCAAGCCTCAAGAAAGCCCCAACTTTTGCGAACCGTAGCATATGATCGCTTCAGGAGCTTCTTATTGGCTGTACACTCAACTTTTGAGCTTTTGGGGTGCTTCTAAGGTGGTCGATTCTGAAAGTTTCAACTTTTATTTCCTTGCGTTTTTGGGCCAGTGAGGTTTTAGGGATTGTGTGGCTAGAGGTGGAGTTCTTCAGTTACGGGTTCATGGTTGCGTTGTCGTGGCCGACCCTACGACTGCAAATGCCCATGCTCGTTTTGCTCCCAAACCCTAAACCCCAAACCCTAAATTTCCCACCACGTATCTAATCCCCACAGGCCGTCGCCCTCGTCCGTTTAGACTTAGGGAGTTTGGGGTTTATAGGCTTTGAGTGAGACTCAATCCAGACACCCTCCCTTTGCAGCTTCCTGACGCGATGGATGCTTCGACCAGCCATGACTGTAGATGTGGCTTATCGGCACAATGACATGGACACGATAAAGATTGCCGCATCGCAGCTGGTGGAGGAATGTCTTCACAGATAGTACAGGCTGACGTGATTATTTGAGCACTCTACAGGCAGGCCATTCTTGACAATATGAGGTTGACATATCTGCGAACTGTTCTTGCCATCCAGGAGACAGCTGAACCGCACAATGCTGGCGGACAGGCAACCTGCAATTCCCTCAAGCAACCCTAAACCCGAAACCCCATAAACCCCAAGCCTGAGCCCCTGAGCCTTAAGCCTAAACCCTAATCCAGCTTTGGAAATCGGAATCCCTAAGACCCCTAAGCCCTAAACCGCTGAGATTGGTAGAAATACCTGCATGCCGGCGCCCCTTCTGGGACCATGCGAGGACCTCCACGGGTTTCCGTCTTCCTGTAGTTGTTTTAGGAATCATGTGTCCTACGTGTTTATACATATATATATATACACACATACACATACACCCCAGGCGGTACATATTCTGAAGCCTATATCCTCTAAACCCCAAAGCATAATAATATGTGTATGAGGTTTTAAGGAGCTTGTAAAGCTGTTGTACCAAACAAACTGCGGTGTTAGCAGGGGACAGGATCTCCACTGTAAGAGCGCCAGGTTAGCAAGGCAGAACATGCAAGCACTCACGTTGGACAGTAAGCAACCAGCGCTATCGAACCGCAGTATGCACTGAAAGCAATCACAGGATAATAGTCTAATAATCTTGACCCTAATGGCTATGTCGAAGCAGAAGCATGACAGGATCGTTAACAATGATACCTAAACCCCCCATGCCCACACCCGAGACTGTGACCCCCTCAACGAATTCGACAGCCCAACTCACTGACCTCAGTCAAGCACTTTTTCCTGAGGCTCCCTGCATCTACATAGTATATACTTAGGCCTTAGAGGGGTTCTCATACAGGTACTTTAGAGGCCTCAGTATAGACTATGTCGGCACATGGAGCCTTAGGGTTTGAGGCTCAATGGGCCGAATGGTATCTCGGTGTCAGCATGACACCAACTTCACAGGCGCGCTTGGGGTGCGGCTGTTCGGTTTTGGTTTAGGGTTTAGGTCTGTTCGGTTTTGGGAAGTCGGGCGATCCTCATGATGAGGACGCTGGAAGGGACCCCCAACTTCAGAACCCGCTCAGTTCTTTTGATGCATCTCGCCCTGCAGGCACAGACCGACCTGCATGGTCTCGGAAGGTCTTCGTAATATCGGCATGATCCTGCAGCAAAAGCTCTCGTGCAGCTGCCATGGGTTGCTGCATTTGTCCCGTTTGGCAGAATCCCTGTCTCTCCCTCAGCACCGGCACATGCTTTCCCCTTCAGCAACTGACAATCTGCGGGCTGGGCTCCAATTCCATAACATGCTCTAGCCATAGGCTCCATAGAAGTTCCTGTTTAGGAGTACCTTATAGGATTCTATATACTATGGAGCCTCTAGATAGTTCCAGTCCTCGAGGTTTAGGTTGCATTCGCAAACCCAGCTCTTCGAAAGATGTACTTCCTGGCAGAGGAAGCCGGTAAAATCCGGCATACGACGCACATCCTTGCCCTCCAGAGGTTTCGCAGTCGTTTGCCTTGCCTTCCCGTGAAGGCTTCACACAGCTGCATTGCAGCTGCACGGAGGAGATGCATTCCTGGCAGAGCCTCCGCGCACTGCCACCTGCACCTGCACTGTTGCCGGCTTGCCCGTGGAAGCAGACGGATGGTCCAGTGTTTCAATCCTACAGAGTCCTGGGTTCACGGTTTCAGGCCCCCTGCACCCTAAAGCCTCTGAAGGATGAGATTTCGGGCTCCTTGGCCTTGGAATGGATGGTGCATGCTGATAGTATGTAGCGATAAACAAATGCCAGCGCAGATCTACCTCCTAGTAGGCGGTCAGGGGTTCAAAGTCTAGGGCCTAGGGTTTAGGTTGCAATCACAGGTCCAGTGACTGCCCTTCTCGTGCTCGCAGATTGATAGGTTGGTGCCTTGCTGTTGTGGACCACAAACCCACCAGTGGCTCTAGGCCGGAATGCAAGTTTCTTGCCGCAAGCTGCATTATTCACACGAAACCCGTCCGGCGGGGATGCTTACATGACATCTCCGCCTTGGTGGATTCTGGACTCCTCTAGACGATTCTACCTTGGCTCAGACGCAGGAAGAACTGGAAGGGATGCTCTTGGGGCTATGACGGGCTTCTCCTTTGTTTGGTGCTTCTCAATTCCGTGGCAAGCACTCAATATGCAGATTTCCGGGTAATGTGAGACCTGGAGGCGATTCGCTGGGAGGGGATCCTTGGAAGAGTATCCTGGACCGTTCTTTCTCACCTGGCTTTCCCTGATCCTGAGTTCTTTGCAGGGTCTTGCATTCCTCTGTGGAGGCTCTTTAGGGCTTAGGGTGTAGGGGTTTAGGGGTTTAGGGAAGGTAAGGGCATGAAGGCAAGGCCGTGGAGCTCTCTGGTGGATTGTGAAATAATGTCATCTTGCCAGCCCGTGGCAGACCCCCACTGAAGGGCTTCTGCGGCTACTGACATGTCAGTACACCATATGCCATAGGCCTTGTCAGTGTCCAGGTCTGAAGGACCCAGGAGCGAGTTGGATTTCAAGTTCGCTCAGCGTGCTTTGAAGCTTGCACGGAACGCTAGCATCACATGTGTACTTGTTTGCTGGAGGCATCCGTAAGAACTGCACGACAGCTCGTTCCATCAGCTCGGTGGTTTCCCACCATATGAGGGCTTCGGTCGCTGTGGTGCGATCTGTCGTGCGTCCTAGTCACCCTGAGCTGAATGTTGAAGGCTTCCGCTTAGGAACTGCAAGACTTGATGTGCCACTTGTACTCTGGAAACTGGTGACTTTCAAAAAGGGGCTTTATATATAAACTCGACAGCAAACGGCAGCGAGCAGCGTGTGGTGGTTCTTCAGGGAGCCTCAGTGCTCAGTCGTGGGCAATGCAGGCCGTTTGTCTGGACGCTCCCGAACAGCAGAAACTGCGGATGAAGAGGACGCCTGCCTCGGCAGTGCTCTGCACCTGTTGAAACTTGTGATGTTTTGCTGCATAAGTCAGTTTCTGCAGATCCAAACTTTCCCAAAGCTTGAATTAACCCCAAACCCTTAAATTCTGATGCCTTGGCCCGGCTTCAGTTTCATGCTGACGTCATCGCTACGGCAGTGCACCACAAGAGGCACCGAGCATAGTAGGAACAAGTTTCAACACCCTAAAACTGCAACCCCCTCGGATGTCGATTTGTCTCCTGATCCAGATGTAAGCGACGTTGCAGTGGATTGAGGGCGTTTGTCTTCCAGATATTCCTGAGGAGGCCTCGAAACTGAACCCGGTCTCAAGTCGCCGGTCTCCAGGTCCCCCCCCCCCCAAACTCCATCAGGGATCTGTGGGGTCAGGGGGTTTCGATTTCAGGGTGAGCCTTCATCCTTCTTCTCAACATCTCAAGGTGATGGAAAACTGGTAGGGGTCTGAAGCCCCAAACGCTGAGCCCCGAAACCCGAAACCCAACCCTGAACCCCAAAGCTCTGAGCGCTAAGCAGATCCTGAGCCATCAATGAAGCCTTGGGATTCCAACTCGCAAGCTTGGCCCCCACGCTTCAGCCTCGGTTCTCGGGAATTTTTGGGCCGAATGAACCGGCTCTGCTGGTGATCGCAGACTTCTCACGACAGCTGAGCTTCAATCCCAAACTGCCCCGGAGCATCTCAGCGCAGCCGACGCCTGGTCCGTGACACCTTCCCCGTTGCCCGCCAAGTCCACGCTGCATCACGGGTGCACTCAGGGGAACCCTCCAGAGCTCAGCATAAGTCGGGGTCTTCTATTATACTATAATCATAACAAGGAACCCCAAAACCCTATTCTAATTAGTAACTCCCCTACATTAAGTCATGTCCGGAGCGCCTCTCAGCTTCGACCCGCACTCGCCGCTCTCTCCATGGACCCTGCTTTTGCCTACGCTTCTCATGGACTTGCCCGCGTTCGCAGGAGAAATCCATCTAAGGCCCCGAGCCGGATCTTTGGGAATTACTTTGAAAGGCATAGAAAGCCAGAAGGGAAAAGGGAAGCTTCAGCCGGATAAGGCCCTTAGGGCCTTGCAGCTTTCCTGCTGGTCCGAGGCCCAAGTCGCTATGAAGTGACGGATCTCTGAGGGAGACTGGGAAATAACAACTACACCTTCGGCCTACCCATAGGCTCCATACCTATTTCCATTTTGGGATTACCTTATAGGATTCAAGATATGAACCCCAAAAAGGGACTACAATGGAGCCTGTAGGTACTTTGAGCCTGGATCTTGATATTTGGGACATGGACTGGCATCTTGTTTGCAAAATCTCCCCGGAGCTGTCTGGCGGGGTAAATTGCGAGCCCCTTTGTTACAATTGCATGCGTCTCCGGGCCACCCCTGCTGTCTTGACAGTTGAAGCAGTTGCAGAGCAAATTGCTCGAAGACCTGAGCACTGTCGACGAAACCCCGCTGCCGGACCACCGTGCTCCAACAGTAAAGGACAAACAGGGCATGTTGTCGGGCTCCTTGCTACCAGAGTTCTCGAGAGTGCATGGCTCAGGGTGTGGAGCCGCAGAAGGCGGCAGTCGTCTCAAAGTGCAAAGAATAAGAAGGCCTATCGGCTATCGAGTCCTGCCGGAAGCCCAAGAGAGGGCATGGTGAGAAGCACGTTCTTCCGATTCTGAGCTTAGGTTCTACACGAGTTCTCTTCACATAAGATGCTACACTCTGGAGCCTAAGCGCCAAACCTACAAACCCTGAAGAGCTCTTTGAGGCGGTCCGGCGCCAAGAGTTTAGTGCCCATCGTCCCTTTATAAGATAGAGTCGTAGAGTATCAGGAATATATGCAATCTGCTATGATTCCCGCATCAAGACTCTCGCTGGAGCTTCTTCTCGGAAGTCTGAGCACATTGAGGAAGATTGCAAAAAGGACCAGGGGTCCCGAGTAATCTTTGCAGTATCACTGACAGTGCGGACTGCGCTGGTGCAGGCAGGGCATGCATTCCTCGAAAGAGATATGGTCTTCCGGTCCCCAAGAGTTTGAAGAATCTTGATGTGAGGCAGCCTGCGCAGGCTTTTGGAGATGGGAATCGAAGGCATGCATCGCAGCTGCTGTGTGCTTTGCTACCTTTGACATCGATGTCTTATGCCCTGGCTTGACTGCGTTTCCAGCTCTCAGCACCCAAAACCCTATGCCTATAACCCTGAAGCCCTGAAGGCCGTAAATCCTAAACCGTAAGCCCACTCAGTGTGGCAAGCTTCCCATTGTCACGGACTCGCCCCACTTGCCCTGCCGAAAGAGACAAGAGTCGGAGGTGGAGGTGAGGTTTGGGCGGGCCTGGGCTCTTGTCGGGGAAGTGTGGGAGCCATCTCGAGCCGAAGGGGAGAGTTCTACAAGGAGGTTTAGGAGGTCTCAGGGTGTAGGGTTTCATATCCATTGGGTCTGAGGGCCAGAAGGAGAACACTTCGGAGAGGGCTTCGGGCTCCTAAACATAAACCTCACCTTGAAGCATCCTCAACCCCAAAACTCTCATCCCCTCAACCCGCAGCCCCTCCAGGGCTCTTCAGGTTCTCGCGAAACTCTTGGAGTCCTCCGTGCTGCTGCGGCCTTTATCTGGAGCCGGTTGAGGGCCGACAGGGCCGTTTGGGGCCTTTAGAAGCCTAAACTCGAAACCCCTTACGCCAAAGTGCCGGCACGATCCGAAGAAGCTACCGGGCTCGACAACAGGTCTGAGGCCCTCGAGGGTTCAAGCGGCCGCAGGAAGGACCTCCCGCTGGTGGGATGTCCGCCTTGCTGAAACTGAGTCTGGAGGAGACGGAACCCTTTTTTTCCTCACGAAACTCGAAAGGCCTGGCTCTCGGGGGCCTCAAGATGTTAGGGATTTTGGGCCTTTAGGGCTTAGGCTCCAAGCATATGAGCCTTGCGCGGACTTTTCCCAGCGTGCAGGCAGTGCTCTGGGTGTTCTGGCGGAGCTGTCATGGTTTGAACTCGGGATCTGCGCCTGCATGGAGGGTAGGATGTGCATATCGTAGTGAGAAGCTCAAGAAGCCGACAATCCCAGCATCATGTATAGAGCGGCATTCCGGTTCCCTTCGGCGGCTTCCTTTCACAAACCCTTTAGAGACCTTGAACCCTTGCACCCTCAACTTAAAATCCCCGAACCCATAGTTCAGGAAAGCCTAAACCCTACACCCAAAGACCCCGAAGCCTAGTTCAGGGTGGGCTGTTGGGTGCAAGACAGACCAGGCTTAAAGCTCAGCTTTGTTCCATGTAGCCCCGGCTGAAGGTTTCGGGATTTAGGGCTCTAGGGGCTTAGGGTTTAGGGATAGTCCCCATTTCGCCAGGAGCTTTCATGTTTAAGATTTCGGTGTTAGGAGGCTGGCGTCAAGGTTCCAGGGAACTGCACCCTGAAGCCGTGCCCTTTGCGGCCCGTCTGGCCACAGGGTGCTCTGCGTGCGACAGCCACTGCCAGTTGCAGATAAGAGCTTTGGCCAGGGTGTCTAGGGCTTGAATAGCAAATCCTGGGGTCTAGTACGCTGTCTCCGCGTACACAGGACCCTAAACCCTAAGGCCCTAAACTGAAGCTCTGCCGAAGCTTGCCCAAGCTGGGCACCATCGCCTTGCTTTTCAGTGCCTCACTGGAGGATCTGGGCCTTAGGTTGCCCTAAGGGCTCCTTGATTGGGTTTAGGGTTTAGGGGTTTAGGATTTAGGGTTTAGGGTTTAGGGGCCTTTTGGCTTCTGGAGGTAGGATTTTGGAATTCGGGGAGGGGCCCCTTTTTTGCCCAGTTGCAAAAAGGATTTTGGAATTCGGGCCCCCGAGGCTTTAGGCGCAGATCACACGAGAGCGATTGTGGTTCCCCAAGTTCCCTGAACTCCAAAATCTGCAGCCTTCAACTGCACGGGCGAGGCAGCACCAGGCTTCAGAGGGACATTTAAGCGAGTGTGCTTCGAGTTGCTGGCAGGAGGTCGCCGGCCATCTTCGCAAACTCTTCACCACACTCACTGAAGACTCGACGCTGTCGGATGATCTGCGACTTTGAGCAAGTGCTGCACCGGCCGGGCATCCTTCCCAGTAGAAGATGGAATCGAACGTAAACCAAAGTAGAAGCCCTGAACCTCATAATCTTGAAGACGCGGCTGGCAGGATGGAGGGTGAGAGGTCTGGTGGAGACTATCACGCCCGAATACTGCTTCAAGTAATGAGGTATCCGTGATACAGGACCCATGATTACGGGATATTCGGGCCTGTGCGTAGGATACTCATTGCTTTGCCCGTTTTTGTTGGAAACCCTGCGCTTAAGTCGTTGTCTGCCGTGCTGGGATTCCGTTGGTGGGTTCTGGGCAGAAGCCGATTCGCCTTTCTGGCCAACTTCGGCTGATGACCATGTGATGCTTGGAAGGCCATGTTGGTCAGCATGCTTGCATTTCCAAAGACTCCGATGGTCGAGTTGCCTGCAATGCAGTTCAAGTTCTGGGTCGTGGCACCCAACTGTCCTTTCACAGCTTTGAATCTCATTCGTCGGTTGCAGATTAAACGACCGGGCTGGCGTCGAGCAGCGCAAACCGCACTCGGAAGAGATATTCCGTCGATAAAGCCGCCGGTGTTGAAACACATGCGGAGCAGTTGGTCGTTGCACAAGCAAGGCTCCATACTTGGAGAAAGCCCTTTCACGAGTCTTCTTACCAGTGACGAGAGGCATTTGCTTCATGCAGAAAGCGACCAGAGCTTTTGCGCAGCGACAATCCGCCTCGACATACCTTAGAGGCTTAGAGCGTTGGACCCTCCAGCACCCCCAAACTACGCCTATTGAAAGACTATAAGCCCTCTATACTTAAAGGGCTCTGGAACCCCCACACGAAACTTCTGATGAACCCCAAAACTCGATATCGAGCTGGGGGACTTCAACAGGCTGTTTCTTTCAGTCCTTACATCCAACGGAAAGTCTTACGGCCAAAGCCAGAAACTAGGGTAAGGCAAGTAGATACGGTTTTGGAAAGCCTTATGAAGATTGTCTTCAGCCTCGTGTCTGCCCGCTTATAACCCGCCGGCACACCTCGTGCCGACGTTCTGTTGAGCGACTTCGTGCTAGTGTGGGGCTATAACGTGCTCGGGTGAACGAAGGCTGGATGACCCGAAATAGGAGGTGGTGACTGGCCCCTGTGTTTTTTTCGGAAAAGTTCAATCCAAAACGAGCCCTTAAGCCTCAATCCTACGGGCTTTCTTAGTCGCAGCTGGGCTTCGAGTTCCTTTTGGCTTTAGAGCAGGCCTGAACAGCCCTAAGCCCTCAAGAACCAGACGGATGAACCTCAGACCGCCGGTGGGATCCCGCTTCCTCGTGAAAGCTCGCATCGTGCAAGTAATGTGGTCCTGTGGAGAGCCGGAGAGCTGAGGTGCCTGTGGATTTAGGGCTTTGTCTCCCTAGGCCCCAAGCCCCCAAAGCCCCAAACTCTGCCGGCTTCGAGCTCAATTACGACTTCGAGGTCGATGCGATTCTTGTTATTGCAGCATTTCTCTGTTGACNTTTAGGGCTTTGTCTCCCTAGGCCCCAAGCCCCCAAAGCCCCAAACTCTGCCGGCTTCGAGCTCAATTACGACTTCGAGGTCGATGCGATTCTTGTTATTGCAGCATTTCTCTGTTGACCCTAAACCCTAAACCCACGGGCCTCTCTCTTGCCAGGTCTGCTCTGAAGCTGCAGTGTCTTGTGCAAAAAGGAGCATCCAACAGAGGCTTCTGCTCCTCTTATGGTCGACGTCTATTGAGTTTAGGAGATTGCCTGGTGGACTCTCCCAGTGTTGGCGCTCAGGTGCCGGAGCATAGTGTTGAGGGGGTATGCCCTACTGATTTGGCCCCGGATATCTCCGCGACAAAGCCCACAATGCTATGACAAAGCCCACAAGGCTATCTATGAAGAGCCCGAGAACCAGCCCCGCATTCTGGAGTCGTCCAAAGGTGTAAGTCGTGCTTGAGGTCCGTGTGCCACGAACTCAATATCAAGGTCTTCTGGTTCCGTNCACAAGGCTATCTATGAAGAGCCCGAGAACCAGCCCCGCATTCTGGAGTCGTCCAAAGGTGTAAGTCGTGCTTGAGGTCCGTGTGCCACGAACTCAATATCAAGGTCTTCTGGTTCCGTGGTTCTGAAGCTCCAAGCCGGACCCTAAGCCCGAGACAACAGTAAACAGACAATGCAATTGGAACGCGGGCCTTGACTGTGATTCTGGATTGGGCGACAGCCTACTGCAAGCGTGCTCGATTGATCCGCCAATGACGTCTCGAAGTGTATATTGATCCCAAAACAGCATCTCTCACACAACACGCCCACGTGTGATCGCCGAAATCGACCACTGTAAGCTCCAAGCCGCGAGCCCTAAGCTTCTGAATCCTGCGGCGTCCTAGTGTGATGTGAGCCTTCCTCAACTTCAGGATTCCTAGTCCGTCCGTGCTGGCAGAATGCATAATTACAGCCCTTCCGAGACTTAGGTTGCAAACTTTGCAGCAGCTGCCTCTGCGTGCGGAATTTTAGGTTTAGGGTCTGCCGTTTCTGCGTCATGTGTAATGCCATTCTCAAGGCGATTCTTTCTGCAGCTGCACTCGCACTCCCACGCCAGTCCGAAGCAAGGACGTTGCGTGCCACTTCGGTTTCAAGCCTTGCAGCGTCCTTCTTGATGCTGGTCACGGCTTTGGAGGGCTGCTTCTGGTATTTTCTGACAAGCAGGTGTGCGTGAGGTTGTGACCAGCCGTTTGGGGGTGTTAAGAAGGCTGCTTAGGTCGGACTGCCTGCTTGCGTGGCAAGGCCGCACGCATTGCACCCCTCATACAACCGTAAAGGTACACACGCGGCAGTTTGTATGCTAAACCCTAACCCCTACCTACACAAAGATGGCGGAGGGGGAGCTGGGTGCTACAGTAGCTGTTGCTGGAAAGCCCACAGTCGCGTGATTCAGTGGGACTAGTGCCGCTACATGTGGTTTCAGCATGTTGTGGGATGAGCCTCGAAGTTAGTACCCGAACCTCAGGTGCGATTAATGTCATTTCCTGCCGGTGGAGGCTGCTTCTTACTTCGGAACTCGGAACTACAACCAGCTTGCTCGGTGCACACGAGGCGAGTTCTGTGCACTTCCTAGGAGGCAAACCTTGGACGTATCATCTGTGTCTGTCGGAACCGCGAAAATGTCCCCGGCGATAGCTTGAGCTCCATGCCAACTTCAGGGTCTTTCTGCAGCATCGCACACCACATGCCTTGGAATTGATGTGAATTTCTAAAGCTTTTCTAAACTCGCGAACGCCTCGAAAGCCTTTGGATGCCTGAAGCTCCACGCCTCTTGTCGGAGCCCTTCCGCAGTACTTGCTACTACTTCGCTCGAAGAGCTTGAAGGTACCCCGATTCCGCTGGGGTTGAGGGTGTAGGCGCTGATGGGAGCGGAGGTTGAGTTCGAGAGCGACATCGCGCAGCACTCGACCCACAGCCGCCATAGCCCTCGAAGCCTTCAACCTTGCATCAGATGGACCACTGGGAGGTTTCGGAACTTTCTCTCTTAGGTTGAGGAGGATGTCCTAGTTGCGACTCGTTTTCCACAGGGTCTAAACGGCCGGGCCAACCTATGCATTCCTTGTCTGATGCGGCCCGTGAAGAGCTATCCGAGAACCGGATCCGACAGAACTTCTGCACACAAAGCTACCTCAGGCGCGCTGGCTCCAAGTGACCCAACCCCAACCCCTGAACCCCTTAACAACCTCCTCAAGAGTCCTTTCAACCCCCTTTATTATACACCGAAACACATGAAGCCCCTAATATAGGGGCATTAATAATTACCAATGCTATTTTGGGGGCTCCTTATTTTAATTAAAGTATATAATGTGCCCCAAAACCCTATTCTATTTAGCAAGGCCCTTGTATTAGACAAGTTTGGGGAAGCAGAGCCCTGGTCTTCCGACGTCGAGACTTGTTCAGTGGGGTCGTCCGTCCTTGCAAGGCAGTCCTTGCAAGGCAGCTTTGTGGAGTTCAGAACTTCAGAACTTGACATTTAGGGTTACCCATAGGCTCCATAGTAAATAGTAGTTCCTTTTGGGGATTACCTTCTAGGGGTCTAAATATGAACCCCAAAAAGGAACTACTTTGGAGCCTCTGGGTAAGGGCATTTGGGGCTTCTGGTTGCCAAGGTGTTGCTAAATCTAGCTTTAAGTAGTCAGCTGCATGAGATGACCTGGGGATGAATACCGCAAAGCCTCGCTTTGTGCACGTGGCCTGGGTGCAAGGCGGCGAAAGCAGGCAAGTGCAGGATTGCTTCCGCCATTCTCAGGAGATAGCTGGTAAGCAGGCCTTCAGATCCAGCTGCTAAGCTTGTGAGTGACCGATCCCAACAAAGGGCTTTGCTAGCGCGATTTGCATGGTACTGGGACAGCACCCAAAGCCAGCTGCAATCCCACGCACGTCAGTGCGGAGAGCAGAGGGCTCAGTTTCCATAAATCCTTACAAATGCGCCGCAACACTAGGTTTAGGGTCATCATCGTGCCAGCTCATATCAAGAGTTTGGGTTCAAAGGGTCATCACCACGAGTCTACAGATTCGGCAGGTGAGAACGAAAGCTTGCGAACAGTGCAGTGCTTAGGGTCTACAGGGTTTCGGGCGGCGCAACGAGCCAGGATAAGCTCGTTGGAGCTTCTAGCACTTGGCAGTGCCTCCGGCATCACTGATAGATGCTTGAGGTTTTGGAGCCTGCCGCTTGCGTGTATGGCAAGCTCAGGTTCTCGCATGTGGATCGTCAGTGAATCCATGTGTGCAGCTGCGCGAGTGGTTTCGATTCTGATACGAAGCTGGTGTTCCTGTCCTGACAATGACGTCCGGACATATGCATGGAAGCAGAGACGTTGGTGACTTCTTGACTTCTGACGTGGAGGCCAGCTCTCCCACACAGCCTTCCACGAGGCAGATCCCAGCCTCATCTGTGGAACATGCCATCAACAGTGCAAGCAGAGCTGTGACTGACTCGAGGTGGTTTTGCAGAAGCTGTCGGACTCATGGAAAGGCCCCTAGCCTGGCGATTGTGTTGGGTTTTTGGGCCCCAGCACCTGCAGCGCTCAGTTACGATTACAAAGGCGGCCTTGCTTAGTGAAGTGTCACACATGAGATGCTGGGGCCTAAAGCTTTGCCGTGTGAATGCCTCCGGCGAGGCCGCACTCGGTCGGTGATGCCTGGGCTTAGGTGCGATGTGCCTGTCTGCGGCATCGGGCCGGCTGCACATGCACGGCAAGCATGTGCAGTGCTTGTAGCAGCTCTCATGGGACACAGAAGGCATGCAGGAAACCGGATCCAACGTACGACAAGCTTAAGACAGATCGATGCTGATACGCTCCTTTGCATTCCTTTGCACGCGTTGGCGTGGTTGTGGAGCGGCAACTTGAGTCCAACACCTTCGACGAGATCGCAGGTAGGTCCACACTGGTTCAGGTGGCTCTAGCCAACTCTGGTCTAGCGCTGTAACCTCCAGGTGAGCTTTTCCTGGTCCAAGCCGAAGTTGCCGCCACTCACCAGACTCAACAGGTGGAGTCTGACATGTTCCGAGCAGGCTGCGAGGTTCGCAAGGAACTTGGTAGAGCTCTTAGCAGGCACAATCTCGGCGAGCGAATCCCTCTTTGGCTTGCGCTGCAGCATGCCATGATGCCACGCACACGAAGAGCGCGCTTCTCAGCCAGACTGTGCAGGAGACGGCCCCATGGCCGTTCGATGAGGAGCTCCTGACATGCGCATGCCTGGAATGGAAGCCAAGACGTTGATGATCTTGACGTCGGACATCGAGGCCTGTTCCCATACCCTAATGCTAAAGCTTAAGCTATAGGCCCTGTTCCCTATATGTTCTCCTAAGCCGTCTTCCGCAAGGTCCTTAGCTCAAGCATGTGCTGGTGGCATAAGCGCTTTTCAACAAGTTCCTGTGGTCATGGATGTTCGTGGCATCCTTGGGTTTCGGTAACACCGAGAACCTCACAGCCTGCCCTCGATCACAAGTTGCTTGGTTTCCGAAAGAGTGTTACCTTGCTAGAGCTTTGCCGTCCAAACTCCGGTTGGGGATTTCAGGATTCTAGTGCCGACCGATGATGCTGGGGCTTGGTTGTGACGCAGCTGTCTGCAGAATTGTAGAACCGGGCATCCAGGCAGCTGCACAGAAACGCCAAGCAAGTACAGCGGTGCCTCCAGCAGCTATCTTCCTCAGTCAACAACAAACCGGATCCAGTCTCTGAGCTTCAGAAAGATCGATGCCGACGCCTTTCTTGACTTTCTTGCTGCTGCATCCCGGTGACCCGTTCGCGAGGTTCTGGTACGGCTCAGGTATTAAAGGAGTGACCTTTGCAGAGGACCATTAAGTTAAGGACCTAAGGACTTTTCATGCAAAGTCAGGCACTTCGATCCAGATAAGGTTTCCTTGTCAACATTGCCGGCGCGGGCAGGAGACGTACCAAACTCAACTGCAGAGTTTGAGATGTTCCAAGCACACTACATGCCGCTGCTGAGGTTCACAAGAGCTGCTTTCAGGCTGCAGACGCTCGGCTAGTTAGGGCGAAAGGGAGCAAAGCCACTTGAGGGTGTACGTTGCAGCGTGCCATCTACGCGAATTGACAGAGCGTGCTGTGAAGTTCCAACCATTCTCAACGAGACTCTGTGTGCAGTCGGGGCAGCGACACGCGGCGGTCTTAGCACAAAGTTGGCATGCAGGAAAACGGATCCAATGTCCAGCAAGCTTCAGAAAGGTCGATGCCGACACCTCCTTGTATTCTGTTGCCGTTGAGTCCTTCGTTTGCATGTTCCTGGCACGGCAACTTGCGCCCACTCGCTTCAGCATGATCGTATCTGGGTTCACGCGAGGTCAGGCGGCTGAAGCTTAGCGCTGTAACTTCTCAGGTGAGCTTTTCTCGCCGAAGTTGCCGAAGCCGTCGGCGTTGCCCAGTCTTCATAAAAGCACCATACGCAACATCTGAGCCTGACAGTTTCCAAGCACGAAGCATGCGACTGAAAAGGTTTGCTAAAGACTTGCTAGAGCTTCTGGCCGGGGCAGATTCTCGGCGAGTTCGTGCAAAATGCAGCAAATGCCCCGACTCCTTCGGGTTCTTAGGGTCTTATAGGGTTTAGGGTATATCGGCGCGCATTGACAGAGCGAGCTTGGCATGTCCAGCCTCAGCGAGGCTTGTAGTGGAGCAGTCCCGACGCCGAAACGAAGCTTTGGCATTTCCCGAGTTGAGGACATCGTCGAATGTGCGTTGAAGAATGGCCCTAAACCCTAAACCCGACTTCTTCCTATGACTTCTAACCTCGCCACCTGCTCATTGAGGCATTACAGGAGAGGCTGTGGGTATGTAGATGCCTTCGTGCTGTTGCAAAGGTGCTTGTGATAGCTTGCGGTCGGACATGGCAGCTCGTAGCATGCCAAGGCTTCAGTATCTCAGAGGGGTTATCCCAACGTCAACCCAAGACCTTAAACCCTCAAGCCCTAAACCCATGCAATCCTCGCCTGCATTGTCCGAGTTGCGAGATCCCAAGCCCATGCCGAAGCCAAAACCTAAAGTCATGTTTGTGTGATGTGCCGATGAGGTAGCAGGTGCCAAAGCTTCTGTGTCCAAGTCTTGCGGTTTCGGCACGGTGACCCTGACCGGGGATGTTGGGGGCTCTTGAGCCTGAAGCCCGAAAACCGTACGCCGTGGTGTGGCTCTACGTGTTCCGAGTTCTAGGGATAGCCGTCGAAAATCGGCAAGCAAGTGCCAGCCGTGTTGGCGTTGGTCTTGGGCGATCGTATGTCGTCTCGTTGCTTGCAGACATCTCCACCAGTTCGTTCAAGGCGAGTTCCATGACAGCAACGCATTACAACTACTTAAGTTGAGAGCAATTCAACATCTCAGAGCATCTACGGCGCAACGCTATGAGACCTTGGACACTTGAGCATCTCGTGATGCTTACATCAACTTCTTGGTTTCTTCCACGCGTCTTAGCGCGGCTTAGCCCCAAACCTTAAAGCCCTGAGATACTTCGGCTTCTGTGCTGTATGGAGCTCTGAAGCTTGCAGTGATCAGCAGCACTTCCGCAGTGTGACCCTTCAGTATCTTTATTGAACTCTGATATCCCAGAGTACACATAGACCTTCCCGATTGGGTGCTGTTCAGCGACAGGGATACGCGGGGCGAGCGGAAACTGGCCCGTAAACTTTGTAACCCGCGCGAAACCCAGTAGTCAGGCTCCGCAGTGTTGCAGTAGGAAACATCGAAGCGCGACCAGTCCACCATTCCATCCGAAAGCTGTCTCTCGACTTCTGCACAGACTTGCCTTTGCACGTGCCGGCCTGGATGTTGAGCAACATGTCATGCTGGACATTCTGCCGAGTTGCAGAATCCTGATGTGTCGCAAATGGAGGATGTGCCCTGCAAGCAGGATGGTGGCACTTAGCTGCTGGAAGTTCGATGAACCATCTTTGATTACTCCACGCTGTAATTGCGGTGGTGCAGTACTGGAAAGGCGTGGCCGAACACGCACAGGTCAGGATCATCCGCTGTGTTTGCAGCATGTTAGGCTGTGCGTCAAATCCCGTTTGCGTGCTCCTCCTTGGTACCCTTGCATCTCATGCTGGACATTTCCATAACCGGAACCCTCACAAGGTCTAGCCCTCTCCGCCCCAACGCGAAACAACAACAGACGATTCGGCGCTAGCAGTTGAAACATAGCATGTCGGTGCGGCTCTAACGTAAGACCTTTCCAGGGTTGCCCTTATGGAAGATTTCTACAGGAACTGTGCCAAGTTTAGAGTGCAGCTCCTTTAGCCATGCCAGCGTTCGAAGTTGAGCTCTTACCTCATCGGGAGTCTCAAACTTCGTAGCTTTCGCCCGAGCACTTGCCTGCAGTGTCCCTTGCCTGAGACTTTGGGGAGCTCGGGTGATCGAAGACACGGGCTGAGCCAGCTGCCGAGCTCTGGCTGAGGAACTGCTGTGAAGAGGGTGCACTGGTCATAGCATGGGTTTCTCTGTCCCACGGGTCGTGGCCGCGAAGTCTGGCGTGGCACGATCGTGAGTGCAAATGTGGTTTTGTGGCCAGGTATTTGTAGGCATCGGGTTGCATGGATCTCTACGTACAAAGACTATAGCTTACGCAGACAGGTGCTGCAGCAGCCACTGCTGACAGCAACATACAGGCACAGCAAAATGCCCAGCATGCTTTTAGCTTCACCTCCAGCTGAATGAAGCTGGCGTGGATTATGGGAGGCAGCAGAACTGCCGTGACCAATGTTTTTTGTCAGCTTTGATGCACGGGCTGCGTTGTGCGAAAGGTGCCGTTTCCAGTTGCATGTGGAGGCAACTGTGACGGTGGGTGAGACTGTCGTGTCTTTCAGGAGTATTCGTGGCCGCAGCCGGTTCGACGCCGTCTTTTTTGTTGTCGCCGACACTCAAGTCTCCAAGTCTGTAGTAGTAGGGCACTGGCACTGATAGTAAATTGGCAGGCTCGTCGCTGAAGCAGTAACAGTAGCAGGAGGAGAGGCGGAGGAGGCAGGAGTAGTAGTAGCAGTAGTAGTCGTCGTCGTCGTAGTCGTAGTAGTAGTAGTAGTACAAGTAGTAGTAGTAGTAGTAGTAGTAGTAGTAGTAGTAGTAGTAGTAGTAGTAGTACAAGTAGTAGTAGTAGTAGTAGTAGTAGTAGTGGTAGTAGTGGTAGGAGCAGTAGTAGTAGGAGTATTAGGAGGAGGAGTAGTCGTGGTAGTAGTCGTAGTAGTAGCAGCAGTAGTAGTAGCAGTAGTAGTAAGAGTATTAGGAGGAGGAGTAGTCGTGGTAGTAGTCGTGGTAGTAGTAGTAGTAGTAGCAGTAGTAGTAGGAGTATTTGGAGGAGGAGTAGTCGTGGTAGTAGTAGTAGCAGTAGTAGTAGTAGCAGCAGTAGTAGTAGTAGTAGGAGGAGCAGCAGCTCGTGCAATTGGGAAATGTGAGTTGCCTTTTACCCGGTCTTTGCACCATCAGTCGAAGGCCGAAGCAGGACCTTAACTTTCTGTTCTTGGCTCGAACGATAGATCTGCCCTGGGCAGTCAATCGTGCATATGTTTCTGTGGAGAGAGAGAGAGAAGTCTGTTCAAAATTCGAGAGCGCCAGTCAGCGAGAAAGTCTTCTCAGGTTCTTCTGCTGGGATGCTGAGTTTTACCCGACGGCTCCTGGCATCCACCCTAGCCGCCCTAGCCCTGTTTGCTTCGGTACACCGTTTTGTTGAGAGTTGTAGACATTTTAAGACTCACAAATCAAAGCAAAAGCTGTCTGCAGCAAACAAGCCCCAAATCCAGCCTAATTGTAACACCTGAGCCCCGAAAGCCGCAAGCAGATGGCATAACCCCTGAGCCCCGAAAACATTGTTAGGCAGAAAGGACGCTTTTTGCACAACCAAGCGCCATGGCACCAACACTGCCGCGCGAGCGCCTGGTCCAGTGACCTGTCTGCGGTGTGAAGGGTTGACCCGCAGCCCAAAATGCCTACCTTTGGGGTCCCCAAAATAAGGATCCTATCTATGTAGGGTTGTTTATTAGGGTCCCCCATTTTCCGAAACCCCCTTGTGGAAGTACACGTGGAAACCATAGCAAGATGAATAAGTAACCCCAAGAAGAGAGGGTTTTGGCGCTGCGGGTAAGGTTCCTGAGGTTATAGAATAGTTCAGAGATGTTCAGAGCCTGTCAAATGGCTCTCGTGCTTAGTAAATATTCTAGTTTCTGTAGTGCGGGGTTTAAGGGATGTGTTCCATACCACTTGATGTGTGGAACCATGCATGCTGCAGTCTTAACAACAACACCTAGCAGCAAACACCCGCCCTAACGCCCAAAGACTCCTAGGCCCTAGGCACTGTGCTGAGGGTTACTTTCCGAAATCACAATAGTAGCTCCTGCTATAAAACCCTACCGTCTGCTAAATAGGTACTCAGGATCCTTCAAGAAGCATCCTTGTAGTATCCTTATGGCAGGGGGTTCCAAGGGGGGGTAGATAACCTACTAATCCCTAGTTCTCTCTTCCCTAAGGATCCCTTGTACCCTCCCCGCTTGAACCACCCTCCCTTTAGGACCCTATATTCTAACATCCTGAAGCCATCCCAAACCTTTAGCTTTTAGCACTTCAGCACAGCTCTTCAATGACCGCCCCCTCTCCCAGTCCAAGCTTTCAAGCTCGGACGTGAGCCTCTATGTTCTTTAATTAACCATGAAGGTGGCCAGGGATTCAGCAAAGTCTGCCAAAAGAAGCACAGTAAATTTTGCGACAAAGACGTATTCGCTGTACTAGAAGTATTCGCTGTATGTACGCAAAAATCGTATGCGTACTCATGCATGTCGGCTTACTTCTCTTAGCTATGCATGCAAGCTAGTGTTTGCGCATGTATATTCGAAGATAGCCAGGCGTTGGCAAAGGTGCAGAGGCTTCTTTGCAATGTGCACCTGATGTTTGTGGGTGAGTTTGTTGCATTCGCGGTTAGCCTTTTAACCCCTCGTCTGTGTGTATGCGTGAAGGGATCTGATACTCTTCAAATTTGTCCAACAGATTGAATTGAAAACCAACGCCCTTCAGCCGTAATCCCCACCCTAAACCCTGAAACCCCTGAACCCTTGTCGCTTGCGAGAAACCGAAATCATCTTCTGCTGTAATGTGGGACCTTGGCAATTCTAATCCCAGCGTAGATTTCCCTGGTAGATAGGAGTAGGCCTGTTAGCCCTACGCCTAAGGGGGAAGTTCTGAAGTCATCCGGTAAAGTGCTGTCAAGGCTCATCTCCACTCTCCTGTCGAAGCAGGTGACACCCGTTTAGGGTCTGGGATTCTGGCCAGTTGTTGGTTGTGTGTGTTTTTGATTGCGCGATGTGTCTCCATATTGTGAATGGGATCTTCGCACGCCTTTATGGTGTCTTACTGTACCAGGCTGTATCAGGTATTGTGCTGCAACTCCAAGTATGCCTCTGTGTAATCTACAGGGCAAGAGACATTCTATTATGCAACCTGACTGTTCATCTGATCAGGTTGCTGAATGATGCAATCGTCTGGTACACGACTAGTGCTGAGCAACTGTATGTTAATCAAGACCCCCAACCTAAAACCCACTAGCGTGTTACTACAATCAGTGCCGGGCCAGTTGTAATGAAACTAAAACGACTTTTAGCCTCCATAAACCCCTAAACCCCTCAACCCAAAGCCCCCAAACCCTAAACCCCTAAACCCTAAGCCCCTAAACCCTAAACCCCTAAACCCTAAACCTCTAAACCCTAAACCCCTAAACCCTAAGCCCCCAAACCCTAAGCCCCTAAACCCTAAGCCCCAAATCCTGTGTTTTGAGCAGGGCCTAGACTTCAAAATTGGATTCCCGCGGGGCACACCCTGCACTAAGCCGATGCAGACCACGTCTCAGAACCACCCGAACAAGCTCCAAAACCCCAAACCCTCACACCCTAGCAGGGAGGTCGAAGATGGACCAAGTTCAGAGTTTAGGGTTATAAGTCTTGGGTATAGGTATCCTACTTATAACCCTACTTATAACTACCCATAAACCTCGAAGTAGGGTGTAATGCCATCTGCAAGAAGACCAGAGAGCCCAAGATCCAAGCCAAAGCCTCAGCCCCTTGTGGTGTGTGAACCTGTAACTTGAATAACTACGGTTGATGATATACATTCTGCATTACCTTAAATGACCCTAGACTATGGGGATTATGGTATATTCCTTATTATAGGTAATGCAGGTTTTATATCATCAACCGTACTACCACAGTTCCTTAGGCCTCCTTTGTAGTCGTCGTATAGAGATCCCCCACAGACTGTTCTAGTCATTCAGCCTCGGAGATCCAAATCTCTAAGGCTGGAAACAGAGGACTGCGCACGAACCCGCTTTCCATGCCTGTAAGCACTGGGGGAAGCTCTCCCTCACTTTCTAACATGGGCCTTATCAGAAAGAAAAGGGTTTTTCGAAAAGGTATGTTCGTGCTTGGGGGCTTTCTTGTAGCAAATTATTTCAAAGCGGACTATAATGTAGGGGCCTTGATAGTTGGAATAGGGCTTGGGGGTATATTATACTATAGCTGTTATAAGGAACCCCCAAAAACCCTATTCTAATTATTAAGGCCCTTACATTACGGGTGCAATATTGCTGGCTTGCGTTTCTAGTCGGGCTAAGGGTCCCTGCGACGATGTCCAAGAGTCGCCTCGAGTTGTCTGAAAGCGTCGGGCTTAGGGTTGAATTACGGGTTTGGGTTTAGGGTTTAGGCTGTGCCCTACCAGGGCCCTCCTTGTACCCTCAAGTAGGGGTATATGGTCCCCAGCAGTAGGTATTTAGGGTCGAATAGAGGGTAGAAGGAGGGTCTAGGTAGACATTATTGTAAAGCCTAAACTGTAACTCCTCGAGCGAGGGTGCGAAGATGGTCGCTGAAGTTGAGCGGCGGATTGCTGCAGGCTGTGGCCTCGACGTCAAAGGACGGATGAGGTTTGATTTTACTGGTGGGAAGGGCTTAACGGTTTAGGGTTTTGGGTTTAGGGTTTAGGATGAATACATCCGCTTACTTCACAAAGGATTATCATACGGTTGATGATACAAATCCTGCATTAAGGTAATGCAGGGTTTATAGTGCTGAAGGGAGGGAGCCTCAAACCCTCAATGGTGTATCAATGTATAGTTGAGGCCTGAACAGTTCGAGTAGGGTTCAGGGGTATACTGTAGACTGTACCATATACACATTAGAAACCACGAAGAAATACAAATACTGACATCATATCACAGCGGCCAATTACCAAGCAAAGTTTGGCCCCCATAGGATGCGAGCCCAGCAATTCGCACCAGAACATGAACCTCGTCAGGCAACAGTAAAATCCCTGCAGGGCACGGGGTAGGCTTCACCGTAGGAATACATACGAATCAGAGACCCGCGGCACCAATCAGAGACCAGCCAGACCCAATCAGAGACCAGTCTCCGGAAGCAGGCGACAACTCGAGACCAACGAAGGCCGAACCAGGGAGAGTGGAATCAGAAATCGCGAAAGGGCCCAATGGGAAGCCAGGTCGCCTGTTCTTACGGCGAATCCGAGAAATTGGGTATGCGCTTCGCCATCATTGCAGCAAGAGAGAAGTACATGGTTGCTCGAGGATGCCACTAGTACTGCTACTGCCACTGGTACTGCTAGTGCTACTGCTACTTTTGGTGCTAGAGCTAGTGCTACTGCTACACCTGCTACGACTGCTGCTACTACTACTACGACGACGACTACTACGACTACATTACAGAGTTCGGGGTGTGAAGGTGGGGATGTGACTGCGCCTCAAGACCGTGCCGACAGCATTCTGCCACGAGGGTACGTCATCGTGGCAGAATGTATTGGTCCAGTGGGTTGGGTCGGTTCTCCGACTGCTGAAGAGTCCCTGGCTGCTCGGGTTGCTCGGGTTAGAGAATCGGGACGGTTGAGTCGGTCGGTTCCGTCGGGGTTGGTGAGGCTGGTAGGGTCCGGTCCGTCGGGTCGGTTGGGTGGTGTGATTGGTCAGGTCGGGCGGGTCGGGTTGGTCGGGTTGGGTTGGTCGGACGGGTTGGTCGGTTCGTTGGTCGGGTTGTGGGGTGGGGTCGGGTTGGTCAGGTCGGGTCGGGTCGGTCGGCTGTTAGCATAGCAGGGTCGGGTTGGNGTGAGGGGTGGGTCGGTTGGTCGCGTCGGGTGAGGTCCTGTCGGGGCAGTCGGTGGGCTGTGGTCAGGTTGGTCGGGTCGGGTGGGTCGGGTCTGGTCTCTGAATCGCGTGGCGGGTCTGGGAATCTCGCGGCTGGTCTCCGAGTCTGGCCCTCCGATTCGACCCTCCCGGTCTCCGATTCCGTCCCCCTGATTCAGCCTGCACCTTCACCGTACATGGTCAGGTGTTTCTTTTAAGGGTTCGATGTTTGACGTTTGGCCCGGACAACCCTCAGCCTTGTACCCAAAATTCCGGAGGAATCCACGTGGATGTTAACATTCTCCTGGAGGCCTTCCCGTCTACAGTTTTAAGCTACTCGTTGACTCAGGGAGTGATACTAGTAGTTGTAGGACTGTGTTGAGTTTGTTGGGGTTGCCGTGTGCAGTTTTCTGTGTTCAGGGCCTGGTCACGTACATGAACGCGTGTATTAATACTCTTTGGCAAGAACATAAGCACGTGACGTTATTCGAAAGAGGGCAGGCCTAAACTAAAGCCCCCAATTGGGCCCCCAATGTTTATGTCTCACGAATTACGAAGTTATGACATATAGAGCAGTGCAACACTCAACCTGTAACTACGTAGAAGCAATCAAGCCATCGAACATCCACCTGTGGGCAGGCGCTGGAGGCACATAGCTCCAAAAACGCAGATGCAAAGCCGGCGGAGGCTGCACGACGCTGCGCTGGGAATTTGCATCCTCTTGTGCTTCCACTTGACTTCAACATCTTAAACGTACTCTAAACTCGAAACTCTGAGACTAATTCGATCCAAATCGTTTGACTCCTGAAAACAGAGCCCCACTCAGAGATGCGAACAGGTAGGGGCGTGTGCGAAGATCCAGAATCTAGAAGATTACACCCCAGACCGCACCATCCCAAAGGCTCCAGTTAGGTTGTTTTGACATATATATGCTAAAATAACATAGATATGTTAAAACAACATATATCAAGCCAAATAAGTTATTTCTTGGTAAATAAGTTGTTTCTTGAAAT
>BGNK01001806.1:946-13618 GCA_003297005.1 Symbiodinium sp. clade A Y106
GAGCGGGCTGAAAGACCTTCCTTGCAGCATCTGGTGCCTATTGTGCCACAGCGATTCGCAGGTTACGCAGCATTTCTAGCTTTCCCAGGGTGCCTGGAGGATCAGCAGCTTGTTGCAACAATCCTCGATTTATCCCATGTGGGAGGCAGCTATCATGCAGTGAACATCTCGAGGGACGCTACGGTACAAGACCTTCTGGCGAGTGTCGCCCCTGACCTTGACTGCGATCTCGACGAGATNTCATGCAGTGAACATCTCGAGGGACGCTACGGTACAAGACCTTCTGGCGAGTGTCGCCCCTGACCTTGACTGCGATCTCGACGAGATACAAGTTTGGGTCGGTAGGGCGTCGCAGCCTAGAGATCGCCTGGCTTGTCTTGGGGCAGTGCACGGTGATGTGATCATTGCCCTACGTGTACCCAATAGGCCCCCCGAACCCGTCAGCATTGAAAGCCTTTTTTGGCCAGGTGAGCCCTGGGNTCATCCGCCAGATTCAGGGGGCCCAGACCGCTGTGCAATTCTTGCCTGATCAGCTGGAGATGCCTGACCAGCCTACCCAGTACGAGCAAGCAGATTTTGTCGAGCTGCCGCAGCCTTCTGAAAGCCTGTCTGAACTGCATGCCGACACTTGGCTGGGCGTTTCTGTGCATGCTGCGCATTTCCCGCCCAAGCATTTTGGTGTACGGATGAAGCGGCAACAGAGACTTGTCAGCTTGATCTGTAAAGTACGTAGGAAGGAGCGGGCTGAAAGACCTTCCTTGCAGCATCTGGTGCCTATTGTGCCACAGCGATTCGCAGGTTACGCAGCATTTCTAGCTTTCCCAGGGTGCCTGGAGGATCAGCAGCTTGTTGCAACNGGCTGAAAGACCTTCCTTGCAGCATCTGGTGCCTATTGTGCCACAGCGATTCGCAGGTTACGCAGCATTTCTAGCTTTCCCAGGGTGCCTGGAGGATCAGCAGCTTGTTGCAACCATCCTCGATTTATCCCATGTGGGAGGCAGCTATCATGCAGTGAACATCTCGAGGGACGCTACGGTACAAGACCTTCTGGCGAGTGTCGCCCCTGACCTTGACTGCGATCTCGACGAGATNTCATGCAGTGAACATCTCGAGGGACGCTACGGTACAAGACCTTCTGGCGAGTGTCGCCCCTGACCTTGACTGCGATCTCGACGAGATACAAGTTTGGGTCGGTAGGGCGTCGCAGCCTAAAGATCGCCTGGCTTGTCTTGGGGCAGTGCACGGTGATGTGATCATTGCCCTACGTGTACCCAATAGGCCCCCCGAACCCGTCAGCATTGAAAGCCTTTTTTGNAGATCGCCTGGCTTGTCTTGGGGCAGTGCACGGTGATGTGATCATTGCCCTACGTGTACCCAATAGGCCCCCCGAACCCGTCAGCATTGAAAGCCTTTTTTGGCCAGGTGAGCCCTGGGATCTCCTTAGGCATATGCCACTACCGACCCACCGACCAGCCACTGCAGTGTGGTTCCGGGATGAGCTCCAGTTCCTTGACCCTGTTTTATGCCCAGGGCGGGCAGTCAAGGATGTATTGGCAGCAAGGTACCGTGTGCCAGCTGATACACTTGAGGTGATAGAGACCGCGGGGCTGCCAGACCTTTGTGTCAAAGGGGTACCTTGTCATACTCTTGCTGCTGTTTTTGAAACGGCAAGCCCTACACCTCCAAGTGAGCCCAGTGAACCCCGCGGACCTCGGCGACGAATAATCTGCGATTTGCGTTACATTGGGCTGGCCCCTGTCATCGTCGAGTGCCCTGCGGGGAGCTCGTCAGATCCAGACCTTCTCAGGTGCATACAGCCAGCTCTAGCTCACGGCCTAGGTCACCGATGCTATGCTGTGGCACATGGCCCTGCCTCAGCCAATGAAGTGCTGCCCGTTGTTCTTGTCAAAGATGGCGTTCTGGAACCCCCCCACGAGGACCGCCCAGTAAGGGATCTAGATGCCGGCTCCGATCCCTTGCTTTTTGATGGGGCAGCGGTCTCCCGAGCAGAGCGATCTCGAGGGGATGCAGGAGGTCCGCCTCTGCATGGCTCAAGTAGGCCGGCACTTGCGACTGACTCTGAAGCCAGTGACAACTCGGGCACAGACCACTTAATCGAAGGCCTTGCTCTAGTCTTGGCGCTCGATTATATTGGTAAGATTGTTGAAGTTACCATGCCTGCCCCGGCCACAGTTCCTGCCTTGATCGATGCTGTCGATGCGGAGCTGCCCGCGACTTTTCGGCTACGCGTTCCGCACCTTGTCGAAGTGGTGCCGCAACTGTCGAGCCAGTGGGCGACGGTGATAGCCCTCCCTGAGTGGACCAACCGTGAGGCTTTGGTTGTTCTTGATTTGAGCCGCATTGATGGACGGATCTTTCTAGTTGCCTTTCCGGCAGAGGCCACATTTGCGCGCATATGTGAGCTTGCTGGCATACAAGATGATGGCAGCTTCAGCATTCTTGCTTATGGGAGTGATGTTCCATTAAGAAGAGCAGGCAGTCTCCCTCTGGTGGAGCATGGCAGCATTATTTTCTTGCCAGACGGGATGCCACCCCCTGCTCACCAGCATCTCGAGGATATGCTGGCATCCCCCCTTGGATGGGATCCTGAGGCAGACATTCCACGTGGACCGGGTGGAATTCGCGGTAACTACATTTGTGCCGTTCTTGCTGAGGGCTGTCGTCTTTACGAAATCCCACCACAGCGCAGTGCAGATCATCTCTATGATGTTGCTCGCGCTTTCGACTTGCCTGTGCACTGGACCACAGCTCAAACCACGAACCCGAGGATATATGACGCCGGCATTCAAGGCTACAGGTGTAAAGGAGTTGCTTTGATCTCTGGAGAACTAGCTAATGTTCCTGTGCCCCCGGGACGCTATTTTCCAGGCGATTTCTTGATTGCACTTGATTGCCGGCCCATTCTTCAGGGATGGCAACAGCACCTTGTTCGGGATTTTCAGTGCCCGCACTCTTCCCTTGCCGCACTGTACGACACGTTCGCTCCTGAAGGTTTTCAGGTCCAAATTGAGGGTGCCCCTCTTGAGGATGATAATCTCTTGGTTAGCAAGGGCCAAGTTCTCACCTTAGTCTGGGCGCCTTACACTCCTACAGCATCTCCGTTTGAGGACCCAGTCTCGACGCCGCACGACCCTCAGGCCGAGGCAGCGGACCACCGAAGGCCTGGCCCTCCCGCAGGCGTCGATGACACCTTCAATACAGGCTCAGAGGAGCCCCGGCGATCGCGATCTCGCAGCCGCACTCCACCAGGAGAGCACTCTGCAAGCGCCCTTGCAGCGGCTATCACGGCCACACAGGTCCTTGGGAGTGATGCCCAATCCTTGCCGGATGTCACCCGCAATGCTCCGCTACCACATAGGGCCCACCTCGAGGTCCAGCTTGATGTACTTGCCTTGTGTTTGGCCTGTGCTGCTTTTCTTGCAGGATTGTGGGCTCTTCGCGTCAGCTGCAGCTGCGGCACACTTCCTTATTCTTGTGCTTCGTGGACACTGAGATCCATGCAACATGCCTGCCCTGATGGCAACTCAGTGTACACTTCTTGTTGCACTCTCTTCAAACACTGTTTGGATCTTTGCAGGGCTGCTGCCCAGTACCTCGGTCATCCGCGTGCCCTTCTCGGTTGGGTAGGTCGTTTATCGGTTGAGCCGCCTGCAAGATCTCCAGCTGAGCAGGAGCACTTTGATCATCTCAGAGCTTTAGCCGGTGAAAACGGATGGCATTGGCCTGTCCTTCGTTCAGCAGACGTTCACGACTTGCCGGTGGCCACGCCGACCACTCAAGTTGCAACGGCCCAGGGGACTCATTTTGAGCTGAGTTTTGCAGTCATGGTCCCGGACTTTCAACCGGAGCAGCTTGTTGTGCGAACCAGCTTGCCCTTGAGTGTAGAGAGCCTTGGGGAGCTCATTCAGGCCCAGCGTGATCCAACGTGTGCAGCTAGGTTTCCATACTTGCTGCCCGCGATTCCCCAGCCCCAGCCTACCTGGGGATTGTTTATCGCAAACCCGGTGTGGAATCCACGTGCCAACGTTGCCATTTTCGACATGCGAAGCATTGACGGGCGCATCTTTGCAATTCAGGTGCCTTCTACGGCACCGTGCTGGATGCTCATGCAGTTGGCTGGGATCCCTCCAGGCATGCAGGCCAACTTGATTGTGGGTTTCGATGCCACGCCCGTGCCCTTACACCGCATGGTGAGGGTGCTTCCAGGACAGTGCCTCACGTTCATACCTGAACAACGGCCCCCAGCTCCGATTAGTACGATGGATAATATGCTACGGACAGGTGACCTATGGGGCCCAGGACCTGCGTTTCCCTCCGCTACTCAGGCAGATTGCTACTGTTTGGCCACCGAAGCTGATCATAGGCTACTGGTTTTGGATCCTCGAAGACCGGGGGCCTATAGGGCCCTTGCCGCTGCTGAGAGTCAGATCCCAGAGCCCGAATGTGTCATCTCTCCTGCATGGCCACCCGTACTGGACAGTAATGTGTCTGGCTGTAGATGCAGGACTGTTTGGGCTGTGGTGAGGCATCAGCCCCACAGATCGCGCACCTTTTGCAGTGTGATTGTCGACTGCCGTGCCCTACTACAGGGCTGGATCGTTAGGCGGGCTGATAGGGGATGGCTTGATGTTTCCTCCCTGGTTCATAGCCTAGGATCCTTAGTCCCCCCCTCCTGGTGCCCGATCCTGGTCCACCCCGGCACTGTGCCTCGGTTTCGCGCGGTTGCGGACGAGGAGGTGGTGGTCATTGCTTGCGTTCCCAGCTCTAATCCTTGGCAAGCACTTAGTGCGCCGGATCCACTGAGGCAAGCGAGTGCTGATTTTGGCGCTGCCGATTTCAGGGATCCCAGTGCTGTTGTCGAGGATGGCGGCGGGCTTGAGACCGCTGCACCTCAACTGCCCTCCGGGAGGGAGCCTGCCGACAGGGAGCCGGAGGAAGCCACCACTCGTCAGTGTAGCTTCGGCGGTCCTGTGTCCTTTTCCTTTGCTCGAAGCCAGCCTCGACGCGCTCGAAGCTTCCATCGGAGGGCGCCTCTTTTTGTCCTACTCGTGCTGATCCTTGGGACCTCTTTTCGGCCGGCTGGAGCAGTACAGACGCGGTGCCCAACCGCCTGTCTTGATGACTCTCTGCAACATGCCCCTGGCGCCTGTGGAATGGTGCTCCCATTGGTTGTTGCTGGAGCAACTGTGCAGGCCTCGGGAGCTGCGGACCTGGCACGTGAAGCCAGCACCTCTACGATTTGTTGTCATGCTGCTAGGAAGCACTTCAGTTCCGGCACCCCGGATGCGCAGACTGATGGATCTGCGCATGGTGCACGATCTGGACTTGATGTGGACTCAGAGGATGGTCCTAAAGCGCCACCCAAGGGGTATGTGCAGGTGAATGCCAGGTTAGGGAGGCCCGTACCTACTCCGTGTCGGGGAGGGCGTTCCGCTTTTATGGACTTACAAATATTCGAGCCCACTCTTTTAGAAGGCAGCCTACAGCAGACCTCTTGTACTGCTATGTTCGATGCCTCTACTCTCCTTGAAACTCTTTCTGAGCACTACGCCTGCCGCCCGCACAAGCTTGCGGCGCTCCTCACAAGGAAACGTCCGCCTGTCTTGCGTGCTGAGGTAGCTCTTTCGGAAGCCTTGCCTCCTGCCAACGACCTGGTAGAGGTTGTACCTCCAATGCCGATTACGCCCTTGAGCTTCTCTGTTGCGGAAGTATTTCGAGCGCAAACTCTGCGTCTTGGTAGCACACCTCTCGGTTTTACGGGACAAGACCTCTGGCAGCTCTTNTCCAATGCCGATTACGCCCTTGAGCTTCTCTGTTGCGGAAGTATTTCGAGCGCAAACTCTGCGTCTTGGTAGCACACCTCTCGGTTTTACGGGACAAGACCTCTGGCAGCTCTTTCGAGATGGACGATCCCTCGTCACTTGGTCCCAGGCTAAAGCAGTTGTCCCAGACCTGCGTCCCTTCTCGATGTCTGGGATTCTCGCCTGGATCCAGATGCATTATGGTGACACCCCGCCCAACGNTGGACGATCCCTCGTCACTTGGTCCCAGGCTAAAGCAGTTGTCCCAGACCTGCGTCCCTTCTCGATGTCTGGGATTCTCGCCTGGATCCAGATGCATTATGGTGACACCCCGCCCAACGTTTGTTGCTTCACAGACGGCTCCTTCTTCCCGAGCCCCGACTCCTGTCCGCCGCGACTTGGTTGGGCCTGTCTTTTTGTGCATCCTGCAACCCGCTCTGCCAGCTGTGCCTGGGGGAGGGTGCCAGATGACCTTCTTGATATCCAGGCAGGGGTGTCAGCATACACCTCTGAGTGTGCGGCTTTGCTTGCGGCCAACCTTTTGGCCATAACGCACCTTCAGAACAGCAAGGTTGCCTATCTTTCTGATTGCCAGGCGGCTCTTGCCGCCCTGGCCGGCACTGCCGCCCAGCAGGCAGGTCTACCAGCTGCCATGTGTAACGCCAGGGCAGCCCGCGCCCAACTTGGTGGCTCGACAGACACCTTTGAGCATATTGCAGGTCACGCTGGCTATGTCGGAAATGAGTTCGTAGACCGGTTATCCAAATGGGGAGCCACGCACTTCCAGAGCGCGGTTGGCTTGAGCCGCCCTCTTGATACAGTCCTTTTTTGGCTGGCTGACGGTGGGCATAAGCTTTCTTGGGC
Source organism: Symbiodinium sp. clade A Y106 (assembly GCA_003297005.1). Taxonomy (NCBI): domain Eukaryota; class Dinophyceae; order Suessiales; family Symbiodiniaceae; genus Symbiodinium; species Symbiodinium sp. clade A. Next base: position 7,633 of record BGNK01001806.1, read on the forward strand.
CGCTTTGGCGGTACGTGCCATGTGTAGAGATTGCACCCTACCTCCACTGTGCACGGATGATCTTGGCCATGACAGGGATCATGCAGGGTTGACACCATATGAGCTCCTTCGGCCCTTCATTCCCAATCTCGCGTCTGGCAGCTCGGAGCGATCCGGTGATGCTTCTACCGCCTGTGAAGTTTCGTATCTGACCCTGTCGATCGTCAGCTTTAACGCCCTGTCCTTGCTACCCGGGGACGACAGGCCTTTAGGCCTTGCATACCAACCTGGCGCCAGCGCTATTCTTGCTGAGCAGCTCCGGACCCATGATGTTGGTATCGCCCTAATTCAGGAGTCAAGGTGCCCACCGGGTAAGCTCACAACAGGTGCATACACGCGCCTTTGCTCGGGTGCCGAGCGTGGGCAGTGGGGTGTTGAGGTGTGGCTCCGCGAGGGCTGGCCCCTCCTCAAACGCATGGATGGTCAACCTACAGCCACCCTCCATGCTACTGGCGCGATTGTCTTGTTTTCTGACCCGCGCAGAATAATTGTCCGGCTTGTATGCAAACCTCTTTCCTTCCTGCTTGTGGCGTTGCACGGGCCGCACCGGGCCTTTGAAAGCGCGCGCATTGCTGATTGGTGGGAAGACACCACCGCGAAGATCCGCCAGTTCCTTAGGAATGATGTACTGATCGTTGCAGGAGACCTGAATGCTGCCTTGGGCAGCCGGGTCACCGAGGCTGTTGGTGATCTAGCAGCTGAGCCCGAGGATCTAGCTGGAGAACATGTGCAGGAACTTATGACGGCGTTCCGCCTGCTTTGCCCCTGCACTTTCAGTCAATGGCACCAGGGGGCGAGCTTCACTTATTATCAAAAGAAGTGCGACCGCGTGTGCCGAGTTGACTACATCCTGGTGCCTGATGAGTGGCGCAGTGGCATGCTTGTTTCTCGAACCCTGCCTGATATTCATGCAGGACATGCTGTCCAGGATCACATCGCGGTAGGTCTGACTTTCGAAACCCAGATTACTGCTGGAGCCTCGGTACCACGGCGGGAGAGGCGAGGGCCTCGGGCTGTTGACCTTTGTGATGACAGCAATCGGGCCTACATTACCGAAGTGCTCCGCGCGGCTCCAGCCGTACCATGGCATGTCTCCACACATGCCCATGCCGCAATACTCACAGAGCATGTGCAGCAAGGGCTCGCCAAGCTCCGCCCTGCCGCGGCTGGGAAGCCCCGCCATCCCTACCTCTCCAGTGATACGTGGACCCTTCAACAGGCTGTGGCCAAAACGCGACGGGCCCTCCACCTTCGCAAGTTCCACTTGGAAAGGCATAGGCTCCTCGCGTGCTTCAAGGCATGGCGCAGTGATGCTCTTACCTTTGACCAAGCCTTTACTGGCCTCAGATGGGTACGCCAGATGGTACTGTTGCAGACGGTCCAAGTGGATCATCTGCGCGACTTGTCTAAAAGCTTAAGACGCGCTTGCAAGCTTGACAGGGATATGTACATTTCGGGTCTTGCTGATGCGATTTCTAATGGACCCCCTGATGGGGTCTTTGCTGCACTGCACCGGATCTTGGCGCACCGTCGGAAACGGCCCTATACACTTGACCCAGTGCCGGCCCTGCAACACCCTGATGGCACAGCATGCACTGGGCCCGAGGAAATGCGAAGGCTATGGAGAAGCCATTTTGGCAATCTTGAGGCGGGTGAGCCCACAGCCTTTTCAGCCATTGCGCGAGATGCGGCTGAAGGTCTTGGAGAGGTTGCTAAGCTCCCGCCTTTAGCCCATCCACCGGACGTCTCAGTCATTGCCAGCTATGCGGATATGATCCATATACTATGTGGGACCAAGGTTGCCAAAGCACCGGGGTTTGATGCCCTGCCGCCGGAACTGTGTCGCAGGTTTCCTCAGGAGCTGGCCCCGCTCTTGCACCCTATCCTACTCAAAACGGCTTGGAGAGGAGAAGAGCCGGTGGGATGGAAGGGCGGCAAAGCTGTGTACTTTTATAAGAACAGGGGAGAGCACCACTCCCCGGCTTCATATCGCTCAGTGCTCCTTTTGTCCACATGGGCGAAAGTCAACCACAAGTGCCTTCGGCCGCCGCTTAAAGAGCACTTTGAGCAAACGGCCCCAGCTCTTCAAATGGGAGGCAAAACAGGATTCTCTGTTGTGTTCGGGGCACATGTTATTCGGGCGATTGCGTCCTGGGCCACGTCCCAAGGGTGCACCAGCTTTACGCTTTTCGCCGACATTGCCTCGGCCTTCTACAGTGCAATCACCCAGTTAGTTGCAGGACCAAGACCGGCTGCTGGGTCTGACACCTTGCTACGCCTCACGCGACATCTGCGGTTGTCTGACAGTGAACTGACAGCGCTCAGGGAGCACCTCAGTCATGAGCCGGCCATGGCCACGGCCGGCGCACACCCGTGGATTCAAGGCACGGTCGCCAGGATGTCCACCGATAACTGGTTCTTGCTCCAGAATGATGATGTACCGGTGAAGACAGGGCGCGGAACGCGTCCGGGATCGTCTTTTGCAGACCTGGTTTTTGCACTTTTGGTGCCGAAAATACTTCAGGTTCGGGACCGCATGCGCAATGAGGCTGGCAACCTCTCGCAAGCTCCGGCATTTCCGTGGGATGGTGAGCGTTCCTTGGCGCCTTGCCAGACGGACACCTATATTCAGGTAGAAGATGTAGTCTGGGCTGATGACCTAGCTGTCCCTAGGGTGTGTGGCAGCCCAGATACTCTCAAGAAGGCCTTGGCAGCCGAGACCGCTGCGCTTACTGATGCGTGTGGGGAGCACGGTCTGGTCTTGGCATATGGACCGCACAAAACGGCAGCGATCGCTACTGTCCGCGGTGGGGGCTCGCGACGTGTCCGGCAGGCCCTGTATGGCCGCACCGAGGGTGCAGGTGTTGTTAAGGTACTGCGAGAACACCATGGCAGTGCGTCGTTGCCTTTGGTGCCTTCGTATAAACATTTAGGGGTCCAGCAGCAGCCTGCGGGGGCCATCGCCGAGGAATTGAAATACCGGGTGAGCCAGGCTAGAGCAGCCTTCCAAGAAGCCAGACGAAAAATCTTCCGTAACCGGGGTATTTCACTGGCGCGCAAGGCCTTCCTCCTGCAGACCTTGGTCCTGCCCCGTCTTACCCAGGGCGCGGGCTCTTGGCCCGTCCTTACCAGTCGAGACCGACGGACCTTTGACTCGGCGGTTTGGTCCTTTTACCGATCTATTCTGTGCATCCCCCGTCAGGGTGACCAGGAAATCACTGCCTTTGCCTGCTTTGCGCTTACGGGGCTGCCGTCTCCCGATACCTTGCTTCGCAAATGCCGTCTTCAGTATCTGCGTCAGATGGTTGCCTCAGCCCCTGATGAGTTGTGGGCTATAGTCAGAGCTGACCGGCTCTATGCCGAATGCTTGCTCAATGATCTGCACTGGATGTTCTTGTGGATCCAGGGTACGTCTGATGCTAAGCCACCGCGGGAAAACTGGGCCTTTTGGAGAAGTCTCATGGCTGCGCGGCCTGGTACTTTCAAAGGCTGGCTCAAGAGAGCTGTTTCCCTTGACAATTGCCGGATACACCTCGCGGCCTCGCTAGAGGGGCTGCACCGTGCAATGGTGCGATCTGCGGGCACCCTACCCAGCCGCCCGGATCTCGACTGCACTGAGTTGTGCATACCGTGNGACAATTGCCGGATACACCTCGCGGCCTCGCTAGAGGGGCTGCACCGTGCAATGGTGCGATCTGCGGGCACCCTACCCAGCCGCCCGGATCTCGACTGCACTGAGTTGTGCATACCGTGTAAGCGTGCCTTTGCTACGAGGGTGGCTTGGGCTGCGCATGCTGCGCGTGCACATGGTTACCGCAGTCGTGCGCACTTGAAAGCATCTGGTACCATTTGTCTTTCCTGTGGAAAAGACTACTCTAATGTTCACCGTTTGCGTCGCCATCTGGTGAGTGTACCGAAGTGTGTCCAGCAGTGGGGACAGTTTGTTCCTGAACCCTCTGTGCGGAGGGCGGCGCAAGGGCATCCGTTGGCACCGCCTTGTCCAGTTGCTGGCACGGCTGCGCCCCTCGAGCTGCCGGATGATGATGACGAGATTTGTCTCATGTTGCTAGATGATCTCCGCTCCTCGGGCGACTGCTCTGAGGCGGAGCTTTGGAGTTGTGTTTCAGACCACATTGAACCGGTTGCTACCCTACGCCGCACGGTAGCAACCTGGGCGTCTGAATTCCCTCTAAGCGACTGGCACCGTGACATGGCAGATAATCTCTTGATCCTCCTGGATCCTCACATCTCGGCAGAACATTTTCCCAGCACTGAGGCTGCGCCCAAGCGTGATACTAGTGCCCTTCCGACTTGGCGCAATCCTTCACCCATGACCTTTGTGCCGAGTGGAGATCCTTTCCTCCGCGTTTTGCAGCGGCCCCCGCCTGCTGCTCTTTCCCTCACCGAACCCACGTGTATCACGCTCCGACATGCGAAAGGACTGTGCGTCTGGGCAGAAGATGCGTGTAGAGTTCTGGCTGAATGTGTAGTGGCAGCTGGCTCACATTATGTGGAGCTCCAATGCCCTGACCTTTGGAGAGCGCTGCCACATGCTCTTGCTTGGTGCAATGCGCTAGGCTTTGAGTGCAGTGCCTCAGGTCTCAGATCTCCAGCCATGTGAGGGTANCTGACCTTTGGAGAGCGCTGCCACATGCTCTTGCTTGGTGCAATGCGCTAGGCTTTGAGTGCAGTGCCTCAGGTCTCAGATCTCCAGCCATGTGAGGGTACTTGTTTCACGAATTCATTTTGCTAGGCGCGCGTCTAACCAGACTCAACCGCTCCAAATGAAAAAAATGTATGTATGTATGTGTATGCACAGTGTATGCACACTGTATGCAACTGTATACATACATACATATATATATATACATACATACACACACACACACACACACATATATATATATATATATATATGTGATACGCTGTAGACTGCTGCATGGCATAGCATGGTTGTCGCATAATTGCGATTACACGTCTGCGATATTGCAGAACTTGAAAGTTGCATACAACAACTCATGTTCAGTGCCACCGTATCGTGAAATAATGTGCAGTGCAGGTGTTCTTCCTGCAGCCTTATCTCCCTCGCAATATGCATATTGTTGCATAAGACCTTCTCCGCACTGTACGGTACTGTCCTTTTTTGTATGGTGCAGCACAATGTCACCATGGAACAGGGGTTGCCATGACAAGATGCAAGGCTTCTTATGCAGCAAGTGCATGCCCGGTGCAGTATGCCAGTTTTCCAGAATGCTTATCTCATTACCGCTCTGCTGCATCTCAACGGCGTTGGCGTGCATGTGCATTTGTATGCATGAGTGAGTGCATCTTTGCATATGTGCGAATGTATATCTATGTATGTATGTATGTATGTACGCACATAGGTATGTATGTATGTATGGATGGATGTATGTACGTAGCTCTCTAAACTCTCTCTCCCTCTCTCTCGCTCTGGCTCTACATTCTACATATAATATATACACATTTTCGCTCCTACTTGCTCTTTGTATTTGCATGGATGCCTGGGTTCCAGGAGCAGAGGAAGGAGCCTCGCGACCCTGGGTATCGGGCGAGCCGCGAGGAACTGCACGGCCGAAAGGCGGGGCTTGGCTCAACCCGTTTTAGGCAATGTGGGGCGCTATGATATTGACATCACGGGTTCTAGGGCTTGCCGCGGAACTGATCGACTCCTGCGTGAGCTGGACCGAGCTTACATAAGGAAGCCGACCTGCCATACAAGTTGCCACATGTGTCCAGCTTCTGCAGGGCTTTATGGTACCATTGCTTCGTGGTTTCTCTGAATCCCCCCCCTACCCCCCCCCTACCCCCCTACCCCCCAAACCCTAAACCTAAACCCTAAACCCGAAACCCCTAAATCCTAATCCCCAAGACCTCCAGAGCTCTACCTTCATAGTTGCCTATAATATTTTTGGGGTTTCTTCTTCTG
>BGNK01001806.1:13650-28224 GCA_003297005.1 Symbiodinium sp. clade A Y106
AACTTGTCGAAGATGACTTCGCTTTTTAGGGTTTAGGGTTTGGGGTTTAGGGTTTGGGGTTTAGGGTTTAGGGTTTAGGGTTTAGGGGTCAAGAACTCTGGTGGCATGACCGGCGCGGGCTTTGAGAGTTTGAAGACTCAAGCTTTGGAACTGTCAGCTGATAATGCCTCGGCCGCCGTTGGCCGCCACCGAGAGTGTGCATGGCACTAGCGCTAGGGCCTTGCGCGTTAGGGTCCCGTGTTCAGGGGAACCTCGAAGCATGGCTTGGTGCTGTGCGGTTACCCATCGCCTAGATACTCAAGAGGATACCTCCATGGGTGAGCTCTCAGGTTGTCAGGATACCCCAATATACTATAAGAAGCGTTTCCTGGCGCTGTTAGACCCTTGGGATGCAACGGCAGAGAGAGGGAGAGATACCATAATACATCATAACCTGCTATAATATACTGAAGTTACTATATATAAAAAACGATAAAATGTCATAGTCACTATGAACTATGCAGTCGAAGCCTAAGGTCAGATGCCCCAGATTCAAGGAACCCGTCGCGACAGCGAGGCGCTGTGTAGGGGCGTACCTGCGTCTTTCCTACGTGGCTTCTTCTGTAGTCCGAGTGCTTGGAGGATCATGGGACTTAGTAACAGTAAGTAAGGTTATAATTAAGGTAACTATACATATAATTCCTTATAACCCCAATTAAGGTACTTGTAACCTTACTTACTAAGTCCCATAATCCTCCAAGTGTGCACCGTGAGACCTCGTTTGGCATGTCTGAGCTGCGAGAGCGTAGGTCTGTAAACTTTCCTGGAATTGTCCGAGTGTAAGTGTCGAAAAAGCCATAAACTTCAAACTCTAAAGAGGCGGCTGAATTTTGAGAATTCTATCCACGCCATACAGCTTCTAAGCTGTAGAACTCCGTGAAAGCTGCCCTGGACCCCCAAGACCTTCTCGTTTGCTTTGGTCTCTGGTGGTATGTGTGAAGGCACGTCGCCGCGGCGCAGAAGGCGTGAGGACAAAGGCCGTCGAACTTCGGGATAAGTTCCCTAAACCCTAAACCCCCTAAAATCATAGAGGGGCCTGGTAGTTGGTTAGAGTGGCATGTCAATGTGGCAAAGCACCCAAATCAACCTCGCTTGTGGGCATCGATCCTTAGCCATACGAGAGGGTCAAATAGAGAGGCTTCGACAGAGAGGACAATTCTTCCTCAGGTTCCCTAATTTCGTCATAACATAAGTAAAACCGTACTTAGGGACGAGAAGTAGTATTTTTAACTTAGTTGTCATACTTTTGGTTCCACTCAGAGTACCCATGGTCCTACTAAGTATGCTGAGTTGAGGCATTCGGAAAGCAAAGAAAGCCATGTTCACACTTCGCAGAAGATCCTGGCCTATGTGCCTTGCAGCGCCGTGAGCGGATTTCTTCGTTGGCATGTCAGTACGGAGGGGTATCCCTAAACAAAACAGACTAAACTAAACCTGAAAATCACGTGAACTTGAGGCCGCACCACCGACAAAACCCAACAGTCCCACTCATTTTCACATGCATGGGCATGTATCGACATCTACACAAACATACAGGCATCATATAAGCTTAAGCGAGCTTACTGCCATTTTATGTGTTTGTATATGTGTACATATACGTATACGTACGTTGGTATGTGTACGTCGTTTATGTGTACATGATTGTACATGTGAATATGTGCATATGTGTATGTGTTTATACGTGTATATGTGTATAACATATGTGTATATATTGTGTATGTGTGTATATGTGTGTATATATGTGTGTATATGTGTGTATATGTGTGTACATGTGTGTATATGTGTGTATGTGTGAAGGTGTGTGCATATGTGGCGTATATGTTTTCGTATACGTATAACATGTCGATGTAGACGTAGATGTACATGTAGATGTGGGTGTCGATATAGATGTATAGGTAGAGGTACGTGGGCAAAATCAGAGAGCCAATCATCATGCCGTCGCCAGGCTCCTCCACCCCAACTGCCCGAGTCCACCCAAGCCTCGCCGCCGGGTGCCGAGAAGACCTGGTCTCATGGTGGGTTCCAGGTTGTAGAGCTTGATATGGTTATAAGTAAGTATAAGTACAGTTACTTTGTTTATGGTTATAAGTAATTGTAAGTATAGTTACCTTGTTTATAACCTTGCTTACTAAGTCCCATGATCCTCCAAGTAGGTTTTCGAAAAAGCTGGCTGACAGATGAGCTGCCGAGTCCGAGAGATAAAGAGAGTGATCGTCTCCATGTACGAAGAGCGGCGCGACTTGTTGAAAGAACCGACGCGAATCTTGATGTTATAGAAGCCAGGGGAAAACGTGTTTCTTAGTGTTCATGGTAGGACTTTCCTTCAGGCAAATCTTACAGTTTCTGACGCCGATCTCCAAGCGACATGTCGATGAATCGAGGCTTTCACCTGTTCCCCAAATTTCATAGTATCAAGCGGGCTTGACGCCCGGGAGGCTTGACACTTGACACACTTCCACATCCCGGGAGAGGGAGAGAGAGAGAGGTTGAACAGTAGTACCTCATGGGGTGAAGTAGAAGCCAGAAAGTTGGAACATCATTAACCTCAGGCTCTTAAAGCAAAGTAAAGGGAATCCCAGCACTAATCATACTAAGTCCATGTTCAAACTCTCTGGGTTCTCCTTAGTTGCTTGCAGTTGCAGTGGTGCTGTGGTGCTGTGTTGAGAGATGCGACTGTTGGGAAATTCTCCGTCGCGAACTCCGTCACTCCGCAGCTGATCCAGCAGCGAATCAACTTCTCTGCTGGGACGGTGTAGGGTCACTCCGCTGCCCCCGCACTTGACGAAAGACTTAGCATGTCTTATCGGTCGAGCAACAGGTTGATTTTGTTCGTTGGCTTGAAGGTGTGTGTCGAGATCTTGGTCTTGGTTGTCTTCTTGTCTGAAGTCTTCCAGTCCATTGCTTTCCTTTGCTTTCTCTGTGGGGAATCTATCGCGGTATGTTTCCGACCAGCTCCCTGGACTCGAGAATGGTTTCGCCTTGACATGTCGCAGCCCAAGAATCTTGTCGGCGTCGACTGCTCGACTCATGCTTCGAAACCCTAAACCCCTAAACCTTAAACCCTAAACCCTGGTGCCGCACTGGGAGTAGAGTAGAGTAGCAAAGGCAGTTGTCACCCCGAACACGCAGACCTCGTCTGGCGAGTCCGAGTTGCGAGAGTGTAAACCCTAAACCCTAAACCGCGGTGCGCCAGGGCCTGAAGCCTCTGGACAATGCACAGTCCGCCGCCGCCGCTGCCGCGGCAGTGGCTGCTGCCGCCAGTGCTGCGGCTTTTCTCTCGGCAAGGCCTCCCTAGATTGGAGAGAATGCTCGGATTAAGCCCGTGCTTAGGCTTATTCAGTAGGACATAGTAAGTAACCCAAGTACTAATTGGGGGAGGCCCCCAAACTGTTCAACCGCCAAGTCTCAAACTCCGAACTGCAGGTCAAGGCTTTAGCCACGAAGCTGCGTAGGCCACAAAGCTGCGCACTCTGCAGACCGATATCCTTTGTAGATGAAAAACCGGAAGGTGGTACAAAGAGCTTCGAGCCCGTTTCACACGAGTCGCGAGCAGTCAGTCCAGAATGATATTGAAGCTGTGAGGAAGTTTAGGGTTCAGGTGCCCTAGCCGAGACAGCCATGGCACTCGTTCTTGCCTTCTCTACCTTGTGCTTAGCGGCAGGCATTCAACCTCGTAAACCTCATGTGCTCTTCATCGTGGCAGACGACTACGGTTGGGCCAACTTGGGTGTCCATCGCCGGGATGCTGGAGATTCACCGGAGGAGCTCCAGGGAAAGCTGGAGGTTTACACGCCCAATCTCGACAGGCTCATCGACGAAGGAATCTTGTTGGACCGCCATTACGCCATGCATTTGTGCTCCCCCAGCCGCGCCGCCTTGCAGTCGGGCCGCCTTCCGGTGCATGTGAACAACCACATGAGCGATTTTGACCTGCAACTAGTGAATCCGAAAGACCCAGTGAGCGGCTACGCAGGGATCCCGCGGAATATGACATGCATGGCAGAAAAGTTGCTCGCGGCTGGGTACCGCACCCACATGGTCGGGAAGTGGGATGTCGGCATTGCGACGCCGCAGCACTCACCAAAAGGGCGGGGATATGAGACTTGGTATGGCTTCTACGGTCATGCCAACGATTATTGGCACGCGACAGCCGAGATGACTTCAGCGTTCGGGTCTGTTGACGCATGCTTGAACCAAATGAGAGACTTGTCCATGCACAATTCGAGCTACTGCGGTCCCGTTCTCGACGATGTCTCCTTGTCAGCTGTGTGCGGAAGCGATGATGACAAGGAGTCAGAGCCGTCATGTTACGAAGAGCATCGTTTCAAAGAGAGGGTTCTGGAGATCATCCGGTTCCATGACACAGAAGAGCCCTTGTTCCTTTTGTATGCATTCCATTTGCTTCACACTCCTCTGCAAGTGCCGCAGATGTGGCTTCGACGAATCGATGACCTTGTTAAGGTGGCAGGTGGCCATCCGATTGATTCCCAAAATCGGCGACTGTATGCTGCCATGACTCTTTACATGGATGCCGCAATAGGCGAAGCAGTTGAAGCCTTGAAGAAAAAGCATATGTATGACAACACGTTGATCATCTTCGTTTCCGACAACGGCGGTCCAATCTATGAGCCTGGTGGTGCTTCAAACCATCCTCTGCGAGGAGGCAAAAAATCACTTTTTGAAGGAGGCATCCGAACGAATGCCTTTGTCTCAGGCGGCTTCGTGCCAGAATCTCGACGTGGCACGAATTTTGAAGGCGTCATCAGCATCGCGGACTGGTACGGGACGCTTGCAGAGCTTGCCGGCGTGGACATCGAGGATCAACAAGCCGAGGCGGCCAACAGGTGGCTACGGGAAAAGGGCCTCCCCCTGCTGTTTCCGGTAGACAGCATACCGCAGTGGCAAAACATCCTTCAGAATCGCAACGGCAGAGCCGATCCTTTGCATCTCTCCCGAGCAGCCCTGCTGATGTGGCCATACAAATTCCTTGCTGGCAAAATCGCCTACGGAGGCTGGACAGGGCCCGTCTTTCCGAACTGCTCCACTTTGCGAAGTGTTCGAAGGCAACAGGGGCCAATGTCCTCAGCGATTTATTCAGATGCTCCCGTATTCTTGCCCGAGTTCTCCGACGAAAGCAAGGACGGGCAAACCTGGACTGTCGATTGCGGTGAGGGTTGCCTGTTCAATGTGAGGGATGATCCGAAGGAGCTCGTGGATTTGGCTAAAGATCCTGACTACAACTCCATCTTTCAACAAATGCATGGGACGCTGCTGCTCCGGAACATGGACATCTTCGATCCGGAACGTGGATCGCCGACCGTGGAAGCTTGTATCGTGGCTATCGAGCACGGGCGAACCCTAGGCCCCTTCTTAGACATTGCCGAGTTCTACAGCCCTACGCCTGCGAGGAGCCCAGATCAGCAAGCTGAAGATGCGGTGTTGAGTTCCACACTGCGCATCATGAACATGGACAAGAACAAGCTACGGCTTGTCAATGAGCTGATGGAGGAGGCGAAGCATGCTCCGCATGAGTATGACAAGTGCCTGGTGCCGCGGGATGTAGAGCAGTAGGTGGTTTGTGTATGACCGTCGCATACCATCACCCTCGCCAGAACGGCAGTCCGCTTATGACGCTTCTGTTCGTCGGGATAGGATGCCCAATTCGCTAGGCTGCAAATCTTACTACTAAGCAGCCTTTTTGTGCATTTGCACGTTGTTACAGAGGCTTTCTCGTAGGTTTCGCTTTAAACTTAGGCCACCGGTGATTGGTTGATTTGCTTCCGCAGCTATTTTCATAGGCGAGGCTTTCATGTCGCGCGTTGTTCAGTCGTCTCACCCCAGGCGGCAAGGGCCCTGCAGTATTGCACGAGTGTAAATGAGGTGTGCCAGTCCGCTGTGGCTGTGTCCTCTTGGACTTGTCGCAGTTGCGAGAGCCGACCCCCCTAAACTTTCCCGAATCCTGTGAGGGCTTGGACAAACACCTTTTGGCTCAGGGTCTGACACGTAGGGTCGCATTGTATTCGTCCAGCTCTCGATAGCACGTTTCACAGTTGATATCAGACCTCCTCCTCGCCTACATTCTCCGAGTTGCGTCCAAAGCTACGTACCACGTGCCTCCCCTGGATTGTCCCTCCCAAACCGGCGTCCTGAATCTTAAATCCTCCCCAAACTGTAGAATGAAGAAAAACTCAAGCATTCTGTTGATAGCCTCGGAGAAAAACCCTTGTAGAAAGTTTGTCAAGATCTGTCTAGACCCCTTATAGCAGAAACAACCAGCATCGAATCGTTATGAAATTGAAGCCCTCAATTGAAAACCACACAAAGCCTTGAAACCTAAACCCTAAACCCTACGAGTGTCCGCTGTGTCTGCCGACCCAACGAGCTACCCCTTCGCACCGAACAATCCTCGCCTGCAATTTCCCAGTTGCGAGAGTCCAACGCCACAATAAAGCAAGTCTAAGCAGTCTAAACCATAAACAAAAGAAAGCAAGAAGGTCCCTAAACTCTAAACTTTAAACCATAAACAAAAAGAAAGCAAGAAGGTCTCGAGCTGTGGCGCCGCCACAGTCAGCCACGGAGCAGGGGTCCCAGGGAGTTTTTGGGGCCGGAAAGGGATTTGGGGCAGGCAAGCTGCTGGTTCAAGGGTTTGGGTTGAGAGTTGAGGGTTTACGACAGGCCGTGGTTTTTAAAGGTTTGAGGTTATGTTTGTTTTTCTAGGGTTCCTTTGAGGGAAGGATTTGGGAGTTTGGGGTTCAAAATAGGCTGTCGTGGTTTTCAATTTCTTTTTAGGGCTTTGGCTTAGGGTGCTTAGTGGTTCCAGATGCCTGGCTCAAAGCTGCAGGGCCTGGGCAACCCCAGGGCATGTGCAGTGCAGCCCCTGCTCAAAAAAGGGTTTTGCGGGTGCTGCAAGTCCCCTGCAATGTCAGTCCCCTTCGTCTCTCTATCCTTCTTCCTCCGTTTCCTTCTTGAAAGCTTTTGTCTCGAAGCAGTGTCGTCGTTGCTGCTGGGAGCTGAGAGGCTTCGAGGCTCAGCTGCTGGATCTTTTGGTGTTCTTTCCGGTTAGCAGTTAGCACTTGCATGGACATGGTGCTCCCCATAGATTTCGGGCTTGTGCTTGGATTGCGAGTTCGAGCCAGGTCTGTAAAGTCCAAGGCCCGCTTTGGATGCTAGACCTACGCTCGGCGAGACCTTGAGAGAAAAGTTCAATCACGGACCTTTGTAACCCGGCGCTTTGGATCATCGCCCCTGGCATGATCTGGCATGCTCGAGCTGCGCTGCTGAGGCCAGGATGCTTGCGAAAGGCAAGGGGTGGAGCATCAGCCGTCTGCCCTGAACCTTCAATCGTCCAAGTGTGAGATACGCTGCCGAGCATGGGGCGCTTCTTGAAGAATCGGGGGGCTTAAACTACCCCTTGCAGATCTCGCCTATCGGGGAGGGTTGTTTTTCTGAGCTGACTCGTGCCACTCTTTCGTTCGACGTCACCGTCAGATATCATCAGTGTCATCTTCATGATGACGAAGCTAGCTCTTGATGTTGCCATGCTGTTTCTTGTTTATCTGTCTGGGACTGAAAGCTATCGCTGAGATCCATACAGGCAGGGCGGAGAAGCTTGCAGAAAGCGGGCGTGCTGTCACAGAAGGCAATTCCTAGGCTCCCTAAACCCCTGAACCCCGAAACCCCGAAGCCCTAAACCCTGACCCTCGAACCACATGCCTCACCTGGATTGTCCGAGTCTGAGCGCCGAAACGCTGACCCTGACAGGGCACGGACAGCCCGGAGCCCGATGCCGAGTTGGATGGAGATCCCTTGTCCAGCGGCGACGAGGAGCTTTTTTTGGAAGAAGAGTGAACGTGGTGTGGTGGGTTCAGGGCCACTAGAACTTCTTGCATGGCTAACGCTTGGCAAAAACAACGTATAAATATCAGTTCAGCCGGCGTCAGGATTTCTGAGATGGAAGATGCCATGGTCGAGGACTTTCTCTGCAGCATGACTTCGGCTGGAAAAGAAGGGATTGCCACCTTCGCGTGTGCACAACTTGGGATCTATTCGGTGAGATTTTCTTTTGGCAGGGGTGGATGCGCACTCCTGAGAATAAATGCCGGGGCCACCAAAAGCGCCGTTAAGTCCAAGCTCGCCACAGAACCTGAACTGGTAGCAAAGTTGCTCGACCCAACTTGCATGCGATTCTACAACCTGCGCCCGTCCGTCCTTGAGGCTCTCGTGGCCTTCTAATGCAACATGAAGACAACCTGCAACGCAACATTGCCTTTCTTTCGAAAGCATGGCTTAGAACTGCGTCATGACCGGGCTCATGCAAACAGTTATCACATGATCGAAAGATGTCACGTACTCGACGGGGTCCGCAGAGAGCATGTACATGCTGCGACATTGACAATGCCGGGTTCGCGGCGGAGCCTCTTCGCCAATACTTGCATTGCAACTGTTGGCGGCCTGCCGATATAACCAGTTTAGTCTTGCGCTCTCATTTCGGCTTGGTCTTGTCCAAGCAACGGGCTCTGGATCTGCGTTTTTGTGACAGGAACACACACGAACGCTGCAATTTGGGCAATTCCGTGAATGACGGGTCGAGCAGCAAGCCAGCCAGCCTCGACCCGTCACAAGGTGGTGCGTGCTGTGGGCAAGACGCCTGGGCAGCGAATGTGCCCTACTGTGAAGAACATGCGGCCACCTGCCTTATCTTCGGCCGTCAACGTTTTGCGTAATGCCGGCGCAAGAGCCAGAAATTAGAGCTTCTCACTTTACAAGTACCGCTACCACTACCACTACTACTACTACTACTGCTGCTGCTGCTGCTGCTCCTCAGTGTTCTAATTGCGAAGATGCCGCACCCAAGGCCTCTCAGATGATGTGCATCCCCCAACCCGACCCCCAACACCCCACGTCCGTGGGCCACGTGGGAATAGCGGTGGAGGGCCTTGCGGGTTTCTGGTTTGATATAGGGGCTTGAATAAATACCAGCTTTCTGAGGGCTCCAAAATACTACAGCAAACCCCAAAAAGTCTCTGTTGAACAAACTCCAAGTGTTCCCCTAAACCCTAGACCCTAAACCAGCCCTAAACCCCTAAACCCTAAACCCTAAAAAAACCTTGTACTTGGCTGAACTCGACGAATTTCCCAGGGCCAGGGCGACCCGAGCTGCATGGTCCGGGAGATCCCTCGTGTGGGCAAGATCCTGGTCGCTGCAGCTTGGTGATTCTCCGGTGGTTTAGGGTTTAGGACCCTAAACCATGCATAGTCCAGGTGTAAAAAGGATGGTTTAGGGTTCCATTTTTAAAACTGTTCAATATGGAACCCTAATTACAAGTACTGTTGGGGACTGTTGGAATCGACAGCTAGTCAAGATCATCGCGTTATGTATGGTACCCATTGATGGTGCAATACCGCGTGCAGTGTCAGCGCAGCAGCATCATACCTGCCACTCTGCCGGGTTACATACACACCTATTGCGGTGACGTAGATGCATGCACACAGTCGGAGCGAGGATGGCGCAGAAAAAGGAAATAAAACGGTGCCGGCCGGAGAAGGCACCAGGCAGAAACACAAGTTTGCAAGCGACTCCGGCCTCCTTGCCTGATGCGAGAAAGAGCGGGGAAACACTGGGCCGAGAGAGAGAGAGAGAGAGAGACAGAGAAAAGACAGAGAGAGAGAGAGAGAGCACCCATGCAGTTCGATACGATTCCGATGCAACATGGACAAAGGCAGTTCGACTTCAGTTTGTAATTTCGTTTTTGATATTGGTACGTTCATATCTCACAATGTGTTGCTTTGATGCATTGTTTCTCCTGTTGAGAGTCCGGTAAGGGGCTGAGCTCACTCCTTGGCAGTCTCCAGGGTGCTGGTCCTCCTAATGATGGGTGTTTATCTGGCGCTGCTTCACTTTGTTCCTCTAACGAACGGCAGGGAGAAGTTCCAGGGTAGAGCGATGAGTACGAGGATTCGTCGTGGTCACTGATGCATCTTTCCCTGTGGTCATGCCTTGCCTTTCTACATCCAAGGGGACATCCTGTCTTGATGCCGTATTCTGTCTGCTGCGATGGGGGCGGCGAATCTGCCGTGTTGGCATTTTCCCTAAGGGCTTCCCCATGCCTGGAGCGCGAGGGTGGGGGCCGTTCCCCTCCTCTTACCGCCGAAGGCCTGAGGGCTACGACAGGGCCTCTATACGCCCAACAGAAAGAAAGAGTGAGAAGCACAGGCGCGGCTGCGGGTGCGGGGAGTGCACTGGACCGTGCGCTCTCCATCGAGAGGTACACAGAGAGAGAGAGAGAGAGAAGAAAGAAAGAGAGAGAGAGACACAGCAAAGCAAAGCAAAGAGACACAGACAGACATACGGAGAGAATCCAAACTACTCAGCTTCTTCATTTTCGCCCGAGAGTTCTCATTATGCGTCGCATTGGCATGTGCATGGGCCCAGGCTCAGGGGAGTCCACAGAGTCCAGCATCTCTGTTACACCGTACTTGAGATGGGTGCCAGATTTCTAGATCGGCGTTGGTACTGTGTAAACGATGTGAAGAGCTTTCGGACCCTACTATAGTATCCTAAACCCTAAACCCTACTATAGTATCCTAAACAGTAGGATCCTTCTTATAAGGACCCCAAAATAAGGTACCCCTCTCAGAGCCGTTCTCTGAAGGCACGACCGCTACCCAAGGGCTACCGGCTGGCATGCTGGGGACGCTGCTGTCGAAAGGCTGAGGTCACCGGGGCCAAGGGCAATGCTTTCAGGTTATGAGTGATGAAAGTCGCATGTAGTATAGTACAGTAATAGTATACTAATAGTATAGTAATAGTATAGTAATAGTATGGTACTGGTATAGTATAGTGATAGTATCTTATAGTATAGTATCTTATAGTATAGTATTATCTTATAGTATGTATAGGGAAGAGTGCATCTGCGGTCTTTGCGGCGCCTCTCTGGTTTGCTTGTGCTTCGTTCGCCGCGCCAACGCTCCCAGGCAAAGGACCTTAGCCGCTGCTTTGAGTTGTCGCCAGGGTCCGAGGGAGTCTTCATCAGGGTTGCTGCTGAAGAGGTTGATCACATCGACAGCTGTTTTTTTCACACGTACGTGTGTGAAAAAGCAGTTGTCACTATGGTCAAGGTGACTGCTCACAGTTCAGAGTGAATGCACGGGCTCAGAGCCCAGCAAAGTAAGGCACAGGCCGGGCTGGGTCATCGATCCGACCGACCACCCGGGGATCCCCAGCTGCAGCGAGGGGGGTTTATCAGCGGCTTTAGGGGCTTTCGGGCCTTCCAAAAGCGGGGGAAGGGCCCGTCAGAAGATGCGAAGCTTGAAGCCACCACAACTGACTAGCTGACTAGCTAGCAGCTCGCCCAGTGCATAAACGGTCAGTTGGCCAGTGAGCCCTAAAACCGTCAGAAGCGAAGCACCGTTTCTCGCTTCGGTGTCCGCATTGATACAGTGGATGTGGCCAATAGATGCTTGCTAATGCAGCTGCGCTTGGCGGCGGCTCGCTTGCTTTGCTTGTCCCCTCGTCGTTTGTCGCTTAAACCCTAAACTCCTGGCAATGGCTCAAGAATTTTGAAGCTCTTAGTTGGAGGATAGAACTCCGGATTTGCCGCCTCGTGATTCGTCATGTATCGAGCGCTGCATCTTGGTTTCGGCTTGTTGGGCGTTGCATCTTTCGAGGTGCATCCCGATCGAGCAGCTATGATTGCAGAAATCCAGCGTACACCAGGAGTTACCTGGGTCCCTGGCGCCGTGGAGCGTTTTGCCGCAGAGGCGCCCGGAGCCTCCAAGGACCTTTGCGGCGTGAAAGGCAACACGACGAAATCCATCGAGTCGGCAATCAAGCGAGGGGACCTCGAGCGATTCTTTGAGACGGATGGAGACATCCCGGAGGAGTTCGACTCGGCGGCGCAGTGGCCAGAGTGTGAGAAGATCATCACTGACATCCGCGACCAATCTCACTGTGGCTGCTGCTGGGCCTTCGCAGGGGCTGAAGCTGCCTCTGACCGAATGTGCATTGCAACGAAGGGCAAGACGATGATCCCCATTTCGGCCCAGGATGTGTGCTTCAACTCCAACCCAGATGGTTGCGATGGAGGGCAGATTGATACGCCATGGCAGTACATCAAGGACACCGGTGCTGTCAGTGGTGGCCAGTACAAAGGAACAGGTCCTTTCGGGCTTGGCCTTTGCAGCGACTTCTCGCTGCCACATTGCCACCACCATGGTCCCCGGGGCCAGGATCCGTACCCCGCCGAGGGCTCCCAGGGCTGCCCACAGGCGGAGTCTCCCGCGGGACCGACGCAGTGTGATACCACCGCCAAGGCCCCTCACAAGGATTTCAAAGAGGACAAGTACTACTACAAGGGAAAGACGCAGACGGCGTCTGGGGAAAAAGCCATCCAGCAGATGATTATGTCCGGTGGACCTGTGGAGACCGCTTTCGATGTGTACTCTGACTTCGAGCTCTACAGCCATGGGATCTACCACCACGTGAAGGGTGAGATGGTAGGTGGACACGCCGTGCGAATGGTCGGATGGGGCATCGATGGCGGTGTGAAGTACTGGAAGATTGCAAACTCCTGGAACCCATACTGGGGTGAGAAAGGCTACTTCCGCATGAGGCGTGGAACCAACGAAGGTGGCATCGAGAATGGTGTTGTTGGCTCTTCCAACGATTCAGAGTGGGGGCGCGGAGCGGGCGCGGCGATCGTCGTGTGAGGCCCGGCGAAGGCGTCCTCGTCCTTTAACGAGAGCGAGTCAGTGGGGTCGGTGATTGGCTGCTCCACTGAGAGTTCCCTTGTGGTGATTCCGAGATGCCCAGGCGGACATTTAGGACATCCTACACCCGCATGGATGTTGCATTATATGATTTCGTACCATGTTGTATCATTTTTACTGTATTACGTATTGTATAAGCGGGCAGCCTCAGACATTGATTCATCTTTGTCCTGGAGTGGTCTTGCGAGGAATCGCTGCACCTGGCATGTTGGTTCAACGAGTGCCTTTAGTTATTAGCTTGCAGAAGACCAAGCCACAAGCAAAGAAAGAGTTCACTGTTGCTGACTGGGAAGGAGCTACCTCCTCCAACCCGAGCTTGAGATTGCGAAACCCTAAACCCCAACACCTGCGGGAAAATTTTGTGAAGCCTGAGGAGTCTGCTGCAGTACTGCGCTGCCCCGGGCCCCAGCGAGGTGCACCGCCAAGGAGATGACGGCCCAGATACTTCCTCGCCACGTGTGGTGTAGGAAGTACTCCTTAAACCATAGCCGGGATCCCAAATGAACCCGGAATGAGACAGAACATCTACATTCCTAGACGAAGATAACTTGGAAGATCTGGGGGAGCCAAACACGTTGTGAGATGCGGGCATGAGCCTTCTGGCATTCCAGCCTTCGAGGAATTCAGCCTTCGGCAGCTTCCCCAAAGCTCGATTTGTAAGGGTGCAGTCTGGACGATATCTCTCTAAGCCCGACTTAGCCTTCATGGAAAAGGCCAGCACCCTGGCGTGCACCACGAAGATCCACACCGCCGGCGGTGCGGGTTTCTTGGCCAATCTTGGCTTGGGGAAGTGCAGTGATGGTGTGGCATCTGCGGGTGCGGGTAGCATGACTCCTTACAGTCAACGAAGCCCCACAGATTTTTCCAGGGTCCTGCAGCATCTGTGAAGCAGCATCGCGAAACCGTCTAGACCCTTTTTCGCAGCTGGGCTCAAACCGCCTAGACCCTAAACTCTAAACCCTCGGGTCGTGAAGGAAAAAAAAGGTATCCGGCAAGACCGTCCAGTGCGAGGGCACAACCCGGACCTGCCCAGACTCGAATTAGTGTAGGGGCCTTAATAATTAGGATAGGGTTCCTCTAAGGGCCCTTTAAAGGGTTCTAGAATGAGGGTTCCTGTAAGGGCTTTATATGGGGGCTTTAAGAATTCGAATAAGGTTTTGGGGTATCCTTATTATGACTACAGTATAATATACCCCCAAACCCTTTTGGAATTACATTAGATGTTGCGGTGATGGAGTGAGACTCCCGGACATAACAAGTTCAAAGTACTTGTATCTGGGCATGAACCCTGACAGGTTCGGAAGTTTGTTTTAGGAGGCGTGTTGATAAAAAACCTGGTAACATTCTGCATGTACAGGTATATATAGTATATATATATACACCTATGTATATATATATATAGAGGTATATGTATATATATATATAGAGGTATATGTATATATATATATAGAGGTATATGTATATATATATTTTTATATTTATATATTTATATATTTATATATTTATATATTTATATATTTATATATTTATATATTTATATATTTATATATATATATATAGGTATATGCATATACATACATATATAGGTATATGCATATACCAATATGTATATATATATATATGTGTGTATATATATATGCTGCAGCACGTGCTCATCCCTGTACTGCTGTTGAAGTAGGGGTCCAGCGGCATGGGGAAGTCCAGCTCTATACGAGCACAGCCAAAGCACAAGTGTTCCTGCTGCGGTAAAATAGGGCACAACATCAA
>BGNK01001806.1:28608-85372 GCA_003297005.1 Symbiodinium sp. clade A Y106
TAGACAGACAATACAACATAAGATCAAATATACCGTAATTTACAGTAGATTCGGCCTCAACAAGCATGCATGGAAGCCTCAAAGCACCAGGGTTTTTACCAACACGTGACCTTGTTTTATGTAGTGCCGATAAAGCTGAGGCACGCCGAACTCTGCACCAATATAGGGGCCTTGAAAATTAGAATAGGGTTTTGGGGGCTCCTCATTCCAACTATGGTATACTATGCCCCAAAACCCTATTCTGATTATTAAGGCCGCGAAATTAGAGATTCGCAGAGATTCAAGCCGAAAGGGGGAGATCCGTCGGATCGATCCTCCAGTTCCCTGCGGCCCAGGATTCGGATGTTGGCTCTTCCAGACACGGCACTGCGGGGGCCTAGGATCTCGGGTGTTGGGGTTCAGTGTAAGGGGTCCTGCGCAAGAACTGCAGCTCAAAGATTCTTCATTGCTGCCTTCTTCCGCATGCACCTTAAACCGTATACCCGCAAATCGAGATGTGTACTACTGCACAGGCGATTTTGCGGGCTGATGTCTTGAAAAGTAGTTACCGTCAACAGCGCTGGGATATCAGACGGGCTGTGTACTTGGATGATGTTCTAAAGGTTTGTGTTCGCATGTTCGCTGCTGTGTGCCTGCGATGGCCTAAGCCCTAAACCCTCAGTCCTAGCCTAGGTCTTGGACCCTAGAACAAAGCCCCTGGATGAAGCTGTGTACTCACAGGGCCCCGTTTTTTGTCCAGCGAGGTGCGATAAGTTCTGGGGCTCGGGGTTTGGGCATCTCCGCGTCGGACATCGGTCGATGTTGAGTTACTATTCGAATAAATATGCACGAGTATTTTATAGTGTTTGTTATAACACACATTTCATCATGTGCCTTACTTAACGGCTAGGTAGGTTGGCATTAAGGGATCAGTCTCGTCGTGCGGTAGGGCAGCTTCGAAAATTTTGATCCTGCCCACTCCGCCCTTTTAACTGTTTTCTATGCTGAGGTGAATAGTTCGATCGACCGCTGGATGCTGATGTGTCAGATTATTAAAGACTCAGCTACCTTCATCGGCTGGCGATTGTGTTCTCACGGATGATCATGCATCAAGGATCCGTTCGATTTGAGATTTGGTCAGCATACCCCACATTGTGGTCGGAGCACAATATACGCTTTGGCTGCGCAGTGAGTTCTCGAACGATACCGATCGGCAGGGACTTGTCAACAAAGGCTACTTAAATCAAATGCTACTACCCTATACTATATTACGATGCATAGTACTATATTAATTACAGTATGCTACATAACTCCGAATTCGCATATTGCATAACATGTTTTACATTACATTATGTTAAAACATGTTGTATCGTATCATATTATAACATGGTCTAAACTGGTGTTATATGGTATTTTATGCTATTCTATTGTATTTTGTGGTATTGTATTGTATTGTATTGTACCGTGTTCTGTTCGTACAGTCTCATCGTATTCTTGTTCTTGTTTCTATCTATTCTATTCTGCTGTATTATGTTCCGGGAGTACTGAGTGGTTTTTTGAGCACCACAGAGCTTGGGTTTTGTTCGGATTGAAAATGGTTGCAGTGTCGACACTCTGCGGTTCTATGCCAGTTTGCAACGCTGGTGCTTCGAGTTTTGGTTCAACCAGCCATGTCCTGATCGAAACGAATCCGAGGCGTCGCCAAAGGCGAGCAACTTCTGATGCCGTACAACAAACGTTTCTTCGAGGACAGATCTTCTTCGGGGACTTGCATGATTTAGGGAGGAATGCTCACTTCCTGAACGAATTCCAGGGAGCCAGAAGTGGCAGTGCTTGTAGCGCGGCAAAATCTTTTGAGTGAAGAGCGACTCTAAGGTAATCTCTTTGCAGTAATTTCCGCTTGTATAGCTGGCACCGGGTAGTTACGGGCTACATCTTTCAATTCCTTCAGCAAGTCCACACAAGTCCTCTATGTGGCGAACCAATTTCGGCAGACGACAGGCTTTGCGTGAGCCCTTTCCCTCTTCACGTTCGAAAGCGTATGTCTGGCGTGAAACAAGACGCTCGAAACAGAAGCCCTTCAACGCATCTTGTTGGCAGCGAATGAAAACCCTTAAACTCACCTTGTAATGGTCGTGAAAGCTCTCTAGATAAACTTGTCTCACAATCAATCAGGCCTCGAACCATATGCCTCGCCTGGTCCATTCGAGTGTGAGCATCAAAACCCTTAAACCCCAAAGCCCGCAAAATCGAACCGAAAAGAACCTTCAAGTGAAGGAGAGAGGTCTCCAGCGTGTCAATGCTGCGTGCTCGGAGGGTCCTTGCAGTCATTCAGTGAAGAGGTAGTCTGCCTGGGCCATCCTGGGCCTCAACCCGAAATCTCAACCCCAACCCCTTAGCCCGTAATCCACCAAGGTTAAGCTGCAACCCGAAGGCCTTTTTGGTTCAAGCACATACAGGAATTCCCGCTCCGGCTTCTATCCTTGTAGACAGTCACGGCTCTAGGTGATGAAGAGAAGCAGAGAAGCAGCAGCATCAACCGGACACGCCGGCAGCAAGCAGGATGTTCTGCATGCTTCCACGAAGGCTAGCTGTGATCGTGGCTATGTTTTGGTGGAGCCGGCTGTAAGAGGTAGTCAGCACAGGACAGGGGAGACCCAGAACAGCATCATCGCATTGAGTGTCAGCTTGCTGGATAGCAAGGAAGGTCAGGACTCGTCGATGCTGAGGAAAACAACGGCCACAGGTAAGGCAAAGAAGCCAATTTGGAACTAGAATTGCAGTAGGCTTGTGCGCCCCGTGCATGCACCAAACACTTCCCAAACCACGGCCCCACCACTTTAGAATCTAGAATGCAAGTCGCAGTCTCCAGCTTAGGGGCGTTAATATTCAGTGATTTTGATATAGTGCAGCTCTTCTGCGACTCCCGCCCGGAGTCTTGGCCGGGGTTCATGTGACAAGGTGGGGACAGCAGAGTACCCTGCGCGGCCGCGGCGTGGCCACGAGCCGAAGGCCATGCCTTGCGGCAAAGTGTTTTTCAGGGCACTTGTCCAGGATCGCGCTTAACTTCCATGACTTCCCCCAATTGCCATCTGCCGTGTCTCGCGGGTTCAAACCCGGGACAAACCTCTAGCCACCAGATCAGCAAATGTTGTATTGTAAGTGAAACTTCCATAAGCAAAGAAGTGAACGAGCAGGAACATGAGCTGGCTGGCATGTGTTTTTACATGCAGTAACTGTAACCCTAAACCCTAAGCCCCAAACCGTTACATGTACCTGTTTCCTACACCAAAACACCCCCCAGGTCTCCGGAATTGTCTTGCCAGGCTGGAACGACACACGTCGATGATCGAGGCACGACCTTTCTCGGGTAGTTACGGTGGCTCCGGACCATCAAACATGGTAATATGGGGGCCTTAAGAATTACCTATACTATTTTCGGGGTTCCTTATTATAATTAGAGTATACTGGGCCCCAAAACCCTAATTATTACGGGTGGGCTTTGTCTGTTTGCTCCGCGGCTGCTTTGCAGTGCATCCATTTCACAGCTGTTGCAAAACTTCTATGCAGGGCCTCCGGACGAATCCAGCCCGGTGATGCCAGAGCCACAAGAGCCTGCGCAGGCACGGTGGCTCTCGGTGTAGTAGTTATATCCCTCCTTACCTTGTGACCTTGTGCTTACGTGCAACGTCCCTTGATGCCTTAAGCATGGCCATCTTATGAGCCCTACCCTAAACCCCAAACCCTAAACAATAGTTACGCATTTGTAGTGAAGACGTTGTCACCCCCGACCACGCAGACCTCGTCTGGCAAGTCCGAGTTGCGAGAGTGTAAACCCTAAACCCTGAACCGGCAACCCTAAACCCTAAGCCCCAAGCCCCAAATCTTTACAGCCTCCCCTTTCTAGCCCTGTGCATTCGGGAGGCCCCTGACCATGGGAGGCCGGATCCGGGACAGCTCCATTCAGCTTTGAGGGTTTGGGGTTTTGAGTTTAGGGTTTAGGGTTGTGGGTTTAGGGTTTAGGATCCGGGACGGCTCCATTCAGCTTTGAGGAAGACTGGGGAGTCATGAGAGTGTCACTGTTTTTGACTTCTTTGCTTTTGTGTTATGATTGGGGAATCGTGCTATTCTTAAAGCATCACTGCTTCTTGTGTTTGTGCTGCGGTTGTCGTCATGAAGGCTAGCAGTGGTCTTAGTCTTGCTGTGGTAAGTAGGGTGCCGGAATCCAAAACAAGGATTCATGGGCTTAGGAGGCTTTCGATTCCCAGTCGCCTCGATCGAAAGAAGCTTGGGTCTCGTAGATTTTCACCGTGATCGCAAGTTGTGTGGCATGGGAAGAGAGGCTTGCGGGTGTCGTTTCCAGCTCTGTGTTGTTTCCAGAGAAGACGCACCCTGCGGAGCCGCAGGGCAAGAATCCAAAGCAACCTCATCAGCGTCTTTCCTTCACCAGGAAGAAACAAACCCTGTAAACACATACAGCATATCCTGCAGATGTTGGCCATCCTGGTGTGCTTTCACGCCTTCCAAGCTCAGGCAGTCAGTGGCCTTGCTGAAACGTCGGGTGCCCAGCCGCCTGAAACTGGGTTCTTGTTGAGGAACCTACGGCCCAAGGGTGTTACGACACTTCAAACGACTAGTTACTAGTTTACGGATGTATATAGAGTAAAGTGTTTTCTTTCCATATTGATACCGTAACTTAAGTACTGTACAGCTTCCTCGAACTCAGCAAAGCTTTGGCTCTGGCTTCGGGGGTGTTCGTTCAGGTCTTGCGGTTGAATGAGCGTCAAAGCACAAAGAAATAAGTACTATAGGGGCCTCAGTGATTACCCATACTATCTTGGGGGTTCCTTCTTAAATAATGGGCCCCAAAACCCTATTCTAATTACTAAGGCCACTATAGTAGGAGGTGGGTCCTTACACTTCTCCTCAAGGTTGACATCAGGGCCCGCTGTCTTCTGACATTCCACAGGAGGCTGAGCTGTGAGTCTCTGAGATACATGCCTCAGCTGTGAGAGGTGCCTTCACTCTCGTCGAAGGTTTATAAAGGAAGATACATGTAGCTTTGTGAGAACTCGAATTTGGGGCTATCGTGCTTCTGCCATACCTGTAAGTGATAAGCTTGCTTGCTGCCTGTAGTCCCATCTCTGATCCCGGTCCAGGGGTGATGTCACCCCAGCTCAGGCAAGGCGCGGCACCAGCCGGGTTTCGCGGACGAGGCCGGGCGCAGTCTCTGCCTTGGGCCACATCTTTCGGGTTTAGTGCGCAGTCTCTGAGAACTTGCCTGCCATCAAAGAGCTATCCCGTCCTGTGGTCCACGGCACGTTTCTCCAGTCTCCTGTGCTTGCTGGGTGAGGACGATGCAGGCGCGACGGGTGCCACTGTTGGGAGAGTCTGCCGGATATCGGGAAGTGTGCTTTGGAGCGCTAGGAATTGGATGACCTAAACCCCTATTCCGTGACGGCACTTATTCTGTGAGAGGCCGAGGCCGAAACTCAAACGAGCTCGGCACCCTTCTTCACCCAAAAAGCTTCGCTGGCCAACAGGAGAACTTTAAGCTTTTCGGCCTCATATATTTGATCTACCTTAGAAAGCTTAAGCTTTTTTTGGCCCGGTTGTTGAAGAACAAAGAAGGCCCAAACCCTGCCACACTTTCTTTGTATTTGCAGAAGAAGCCGCCTCGAACTTATCGGGAAGACACGATGTGAACTGGGATGTCCGAAGCCTCATCCCCAATTTTGCCCCACTCTTTTAAATTCTAGGGACTCCTTTATCGGTATTTTTGTGTTCGAAGAAGCATCCTGTTATCCGTTTTTCATGTTTTCTGATATGTGTCCAGACCCGTGCCAGGAGTCTCAGTCACCCGCGAAGTGAGGGTTCCGAGACGGCTGGAGTGAGGAAAAAGATGCACTCAGGGTTGGGAGGTTTCAGGATTTTTCAGCACTTCCTGCTTCAGGAAACAGAAGGGGATTGAACCTTCCGTCCTGTGAGGCTCGAAGCTTTCCCAGTGATCTAGAAATCTAGTCGTAGCTTACCGCTGACACTTTGCTCGGCAGTTTTGTCAGCACTTCCCCAGTGCCCTAAACCCTAAACCCTAAACCCTCTCGTTTCTTTGCTTTTCCATGCGCCCCTCCGCTCTCGGGCTATGCACGCCTGACAGGTCAAGGCAACCAACGGGGACACATCCCTGGGAGGCTGCTGGCCATGGTCACAATACAGGGGCCTTTTTAATTCCCAGTACAGTAAACCCCATAAAGTTGGAAACCGGATTGAGGCCAAATAGTGCTGGGATTCCCTTCACATTACTCTTAAGGATTGAGGCTATTGGGTTTCCAACTATTGGGCTTCTACTGTACTGTTTTGGGGGTCCTTATTCTAATCAGAGTACAATGGGCCTCAAAACCCTGTTCTGTTTGTTCAAGCCCCCTATATTAGTCTTCTAGTGCTGCATGTTGAAGTTCTCAAAACGCCAACTGGACACGTGCAGGCGAGGATTTCGACCACACAATTCTGACCTTCTTGGTCGAGGCCTGCATTGGAACAGGCTGTTTCCAGATCTGCAGTATACTTTGGAACACGTAGTACAGGGGACCTAATAATTAGGATAGGTTTTTGGGTATATGATACTGTAAATATAATAAGGAACCCCCAAATAGTATAGTATAGCTACCAATTAGGGTGCGAGCGCATAGGTTGCCCTGTTGTTTTCGTGCTTAGAATGTGCGCGAAACTGGGGTTTTAGCATGATTTCTTCAAAAAACAGGTTTCTAGGACATCATGCAAACTAATTGCATTTTCACGATTAGCAATATCATGAGCAGCAACATCAGCATCATCATCGTCTTTATCAGCAACATCAGCATCATCATAATCTTAACATTGCTTTTTAGCAACATCANGCAAACTAATTGCATTTTCACGATTAGCAATATCATGAGCAGCAACATCAGCATCATCATCGTCTTTATCAGCAACATCAGCATCATCATAATCTTAACATTGCTTTTTAGCAACATCATACCGTCATTAGGATTTTTATCATCATCTTTCACCACATACCGTCATTAGGATTTTTATCATCATGTTTCATCAGACTAGAAATCATCATAATGATTATGATCAGAATCACCGTCGTTGCCGTCATCAACATTTTTATCATCTGAAGCATCTTCATCATCATGGCTCTGTGTTTATCAGCAACATCAGCATCATCATAGTCTTAAGCATGCTCATCATTGCTTTTCAGCAACATCATACCGTCATTAGGATTTTTATCATCAGTTTTCATCATACTATAAATCATCATAATGATTCTGATCAGAATCACCATCGTTGCCGTCATCAGCATTGTCACTTGCATCCTCATGCGCATCATGTTTTCCAGAACTGCAGGTCTTGTCACCCAAAGAGCTTTGCCAAGCTGCGCAGCATGTCAGCTGGCGTGTCTGTGCGGCTGTTCTGCCGCCACACCCACTGAAACGTGGACTCCCGCCGGCTCGGAACTGCCCGCTCGACAGGATATGCCACGGCCGGACGCTATTAAGCNCCCCCCCCCCCCCCCCCCACCCCGTAAGAATCCTAAAAACGCACGAAACCACAGGGCAACCTATGCCCGCTACCAATTATTTAGGCCCCTGTATTACTGCGGAGCCGTTCGCTCAGAGGAGTTCAAGAAGTCCCAGGGCATCGCTGCGAGCTCAGCCTGGAGTGGATCGGCTCCTCAGAACCAAGCGGGTTGCCGGAAAAGAGTATAGGTTTAGGGTTTAGGAGTTTCGGAGTTTAGGGTTTAGGGGCCGCTTTGAGGTCAAGATGATGGCACGTCGTAGGCTGGCTTTTGAGTCCGCACAAAGAAAAGGCTGCTTTGAGGGCGTTTTCTTTTTTGCGACTAGGCTGCCAATTTGGTGAGTAGGCAGGCTGGACGCAGGATGCAACACCTGGGGCTTAGCAAGTTGTGCTTACCTGTGATAGCACTTTGTTGCTCCGATTCTCGTACTCTTCTAGTGAACATCTAAAACTCAGTAGTGACACCAATGATATTCGGGACAAAGGTCGATAGAGATCCCAGTAGGAATGCCAATGACAGCTGCACTGTCGACATCACGCCCTCGCTGCAAGCTGGTTTTGGGTTTCGACGCCCTTCTTGTGATTGCTCCTGCGACTCAGTTTTTTCGGTGTGGGGTATACAAAATTTATTCTCATGATTGTAGTTTATTGAAGTCATTAGGTGCTTTGCAAGCTGCGTTCGGCATGCCCTCCTCCTTGAATGCGCTTTATTTTGCCTTTGCCACCCTTCGGGATTGCGGGTTTCTCTGTCGCCTTGTTTCCGCTTGCTTTCAAGTCGTGTGCCAGGTCGTAGCTCCGCGCCTGATCTGCCCGGTAGTCGCGGTTGTTGCCATTTTGTTTATACCGGTCCATGATGTGTGAGTTCTTGGTTCTTGAACACGACACTGTTCTCGTCTATGCATGGTCAGTGCCCGGAAGTATCTCTCACATTGGAAGAGGCATTAAAGACCCCTAGTGGCCCTATAGTAAATTACCCTACTATAGATCCCTTATAAACTAAGCAAAAGCACGGCCCTCGGCTTGAACCCTCAGCCGTACTTGCAGCCCAGTGCCACCTGACTGCTTGGTGACCCCCGTGACTCGAGCCATGGGTTGCTGCAGCTTTCGCCGCGGAAGCTTGGGCCTCGACGGAAAGAGCCTCCATTCGGCACAGGCAGCTCGGAGTGACCCCTTGACGCATCCGTCATTCCTTGTGCTGCAACCCGTGGCCATGGCCTAAACCCTACTCGTAACCTCGCCAAGGCATGTCCGAGAGTGAGTGCTGAAACCCTTCGTGCCGTGCCAGCTTCGAGCGAGCGTGCGAGTCGGAACCCTTTGTGCGAGAGTGAGAGTCGAAACCCTAAACCCCCAAACCCCGAAATCCCTAAAACCCCTAAAACCCTAAAGCTCTTGACCCTAAATAGTGACTTGCCAGGGCTCCTGGGCCTTTGCGCGCCTCAGTGGTGAGGCCCGAAGAGATTTCAGACTCGAGCTTCGAGAGAAGGCGTAGCTGCACCCCCAATTCGAGCACTGCGATTCGAGCACGAGCGCGTGCGTGATTCAAGCACCTGCTAGCACCAGTTGCGAAGCAAGCACGCGATGCAAGCACGTCCCACCCTTGCGGGAAGGGGTTCGGGCGTTGACCCCTAAATTACTAAGCGCCCAAACCCCTAACTGAGAATAGTTTGGGTGGTTGCGGGTGCACCCTCAATTCCTTCAAAAAAGCACGCCCGCTCGCGCTGGGGCTGTATATACACCAGCAAAAAAAAGAGGTGTTCCGTCTTTCTTATATATATATATACACACATACATAATAGATAGATATATATATATATATAAATAAAGTACTGCTCGGTGTGTGTTTGGGTCAAGTTGGCACATGGCGCCCGGCAGGTGAACCTGGTGCTTCGGGGCCTTGCTGGCCAGGAGCCGCCTGTGATCAAAATAATGCATTCGTTCCCTATATGGTACATGGGGATGTGCGTTCGGATTTGGCATTCATAAGTTAAGGCTTAGGAGTTTTAGTTTTAGCGCATGTTCAGAATATATTCATCATTATTCTGCTCATGATCTGTGTGGGTTGTGCAGCAGAGCTGCGCACCTCAGGTCCTTCGGAAGCTTTCACGACTCGTATGCTGCAAGAATCCTAAGCATCCAACACCGAACCGAAGCCATGCTTGCTTTGTGCGAGTGTGTGAATCGAAACCCTAAACCCTATAAACCCCAACCTTAGAAACCCCTAGAAACCCTGATAAACCCCTAGAAACTCCCAGAAACCCCTGTAACCCCCCCAAAAAAACCCCTCCCAGGTTGCATTTGACCTTCCCCTCCACGGCTCCACTCCAAGAGCTCCGGGAGGCCTGGAGCGTAGCTTCGAATAATGGAGGACCCGGGTTGAGGGACTTTTGGGGTTCCTTTCTTGAAAGGGTACTATCACGGCTCCTTTAAGGGATCTATAGGGGAGAAACAGACTTTAGTGTTTGGGGCTTTAGGGTTGTTAGGGGTTTAGGGGCTTCCGATGGTAGGGTGCTCACTAGCGGGACCCCAAACCTCATTCATTTTGAGCGCCGCACCCGTCGAGAAGCAAAGGCTTTAAAGCGCGTTCCCGCGGCATTCCCAGCTAGTGATGTGCAGTCCTGCGGAGGCAGTCCATGACCGCTGGAAGATCCCCCTGCT
The DNA here is from genome assembly GCA_003297005.1 of Symbiodinium sp. clade A Y106. Lineage (NCBI taxonomy): Eukaryota > Dinophyceae > Suessiales > Symbiodiniaceae > Symbiodinium > Symbiodinium sp. clade A. Next base: position 38,803 of record BGNK01001806.1, read on the forward strand.
GGCGCAGCCTCTTGGCAGAGCCTAGAGCTTCCTTGATAAGGCCCTCCTTCTCGCAGCTTGAAGCCGACAGCTTCAATCGCAACAGCCACAAGGTTCCATTGAGCCTCAACCGTGTGCAGCAATTTTAAGGGAACTTGTAAAGTAAGCCCGAACATCCAAGGCAGTTCGTTCGGGACTCTGTCACTCAGCTGCAGCACAGCTTCCAAGATCTTCCAAGCTTCGGTTGTCATTGTAGTCACAGATGCCACACTGTGACATACAGTATCCACGAGTGGGATGGGAAGCTGTTAAGCGTACCTGGCCCACCCCCTGCAGATGCAGACATGTCACGCCTCGCATGGATGCCTGCCAGCTTCTTCTTTTCAGATAGTCTTATTCGAGAATACCCTTTTTCCCTTGTTCCTGATCTTTTCGGCCATGTCTGAGAACGATGCCCTGCCTGTCCTCCTGGGACAGCATCCCGTTCGCGACCTGCAGGACGTCGAGAAAGGACAGCTCTGCAAGCAAGAGCGGCAGCCCTCGGAGGACGACATCGCAGTGGTGACCACGCACTTGAAGTACTGCGAGAAGGTCGTGCTGATGTTTGGCCTCGTCTGCGCTTTGGCCCAGGGAGCTTCCACCCCAGCGATTGCCTGGTTCATAGCCGAGGCTGTTGACGCTCTGCAGGCCCAGAATCCTGCCAATGTGATGATCAGGATGCTTCCAATCCTCATCAAAATTGGGGCGATTGCGCTCATCCAGTTTCTTTTGGGCCTCCTCTGGCAAAGTTGCCTCGCCTGGGCAGCTGCTAAGCAGTCCAAGCGTTGGCATCTCAGCTTCGTGGGAGTCCTGCTGTCCTTGGATGTCAGCTGGTATGATGAGCATGAGCCGGCAGGAGTCGCAGCCAAGCTTGAGACAGACATTACCAATGTGCACTTCTTCATGTCGAAAACGCTTGGCTTTCTCATCGCTAGCTTCGCGCAGTTCATGGGCGGCCTGGCCTTTGCCATGATTACAGGCTGGGCATAAATACCCATACTATTTTGGGGGTTCCTTATTATAATTGTAGTATAATGGGCCCCAAAACCCGATTCTAATTATTAGGGCCCCTATACTGAACCCTTATAGTAACCCTTATAGACCCCTTTAAAAGGAACCCTTTAAAGGAACCCCCAAAACCCTATTCTAATTATGAAGGCCCCTATAGTAGCAGGCTGGCAGCTCGCACTGGTGGTTTGTGGAACGATCCCGATACTGGGCTTTGGAGTACCATGCTTTTATACTTTTTTGGGACCTGTTACTTAAAGGGAACCATTCTGAGCTAAAAGCCTATACTTTTTTCAAAGCCCAGGATACTGCTCTTCTTCGGCCATCTCCTGGGCAAGGGGATTGCGCAACAGACAATCGACCAGCAGCTGGGTTCTTGTTAAGGAATTTTATCTAAGATGCCATAGTAGGGATCTATAGTAATTAAATTGTACGGTTTCCTTATTATGCTAACTTAGATTAAATCCCTAAAAAAACCTACCCAGGCAGAGAGACTTCGCCCAGGCTGCGACGGTTGCAGAGGAGTCCTTCATGGCCATCCGTACCGTCGCGGCCTTCGGCGGTGAGGGACGAGCGACTGCACGTTTCGAGAAGGAGACCCGAATCCCGAAACCCTAAGCCGAGACCGAAGCTAAGTTCGAAACTCTAAGCCCAAAGCCATCCTAAGCCCAGGTCTATCTATCTGTCTATCTGTCTATCTATCTAGCCGTCCGTTGATTTATCTGATTGTCGGTCTGTCTAACTATGTCTCTATCTCTTTATCTCTTCTATCCTATTCTATCCTACCCTCTCCTATGTATCTATTTATCTATCTATCTGTCTATTCGTCTATCTGTCTATCTGTCTATCTGTCTGTCTGTCTATCTGTCTATCTGTCTATCTACATACCCAAAAACACATCTTTCGAGAAGGAGCTTCAGTCCGCGAAACTGGGAGGGATCCGCACCGGAGCCAAGATCGGCTTTGCAGCAGGCGGCCTCAACATGTTCTACTCCTGCTTCTCACTGAGTGTTCATTTTTTTGGAAAGGGGTGCTAAGACCCTTTAAAAACCCTAAACCATGAACCCTCAACCCTAATCCAGGGTTTATGCCAAAGAGCACCAAGGCTTCTTGGGGCTGCCTTTGTTGTTCGGCGGCCACTACCTCTTGGCACAGAGCGACTGCAACACCACCGACATGGTCACCGTGATCTTCGCCATGTGCGTTGCCGTGTCGGGGCTGATCTCCTTCAGTGGCTTCCTCCCAATCCTGGCCAAGGCCGTCGCCTCTGCAAAGGCCATGAAGCAGATGATGGCGGCGGAGCGCGTCATCGAACCGCCCTTGCACACTATGGGAGAACTCCCGGATAAGCTTCAGACCATCGAGGCCATCGAGTTTAAGAGCGTGAGCTTCCGGTACCCGACGAGGCCGGAGAAGTGGGTTCTCCAGAACTTCAGCTTCCGAGTGGAGACTGGGCTCTTGTTAAAAGGCTTAATTTAAGTTACCATAATAAGGAAACCATATTATTTTAGAAAAGATCCCTATTATGGCAACTTGAATTAAATTCCTGAACCCCTAAACCCGTATAGAACCCTTACTGGAACCCTGAATTATGTGGTAAGTTACATTATATAATTTCCTCAGCAAGAGCCCAGGAGAAGGGGCAGAAAATCGCCCTTGTGGGGGAGAGCGGCTGCGGTAAGAGCACCACGATCCAACTTCTGGAGCGCTTCTACGACCCCTGCGGGGGCGAGGCCAGGGGGTGGGGGGGGGGGGGGGGGCGTCTCCACTAGACAGTGGGGCCATGATGGATCATGGATTTGCGGGGGGTTTTTGGCAAAACTCCCCCCGCCCCCCCACCCCCAAGGAGATGGGGCAGGNGGTGGGGGGAGGACGGCCGGCGGAAAAGACCCCCGACCCCCCCTTGGGGGCGCCTCCTCCGCCCCCCCGGGGGGGGGGGCAGGGGGTTGGGGGGGGGGGTGAGCTGCTCCACTAGACAGTAGGATCATGATGGATCATGGATTTGCTGGGGGTTCTTGTCAAAACTCCCCCTGCCCCCAGCCCCAAAAGGTGCTGGTGAACGGCATCCACCTTTGCAAAGTCCCGGTGAAGGCATGGCGGCAGCTCATCGGCTACGTCGGCCAGGAGCCCGTGCTCTTTGCCACGAGCGCGATGAAGAATATCAAGGCGGGGGGGTTCTTGTTCAGGAGCTTTATTCAAGTTACCATTATAGGGAAACCCTGTCATCTACTATAGATCTTAATTTAGGTTTATTTACTATAGATCCCTATATCGGTAACTGAAATTAAGTTCTTAACAAGAGCCCAGAAGGCCGGCGACGACTCCATCAGCGACGCGCAGGCCATGGAGGCCGCGAAAGGAGCACAAATCTACGAGACGTTGATGGGGCTGCCAGACAAGTTCGAGACCTTTGTCGGAGCTGGCGGTGGCTTGCTCTCCGGCGGCCAGCGACAGCGGCTTGCCATTGCACGTGCTTTGGCAAAGAACCCCCAGATCTTGCTCCTGGATGAAGCTACCTCAGCCCTAGACAATGAGTCGGAGCGCATGGTCCAGGAGACGTTGGAGTCCCTCCTGAACCAGAACGGGCAAAGCATCACAACCGTCTCCATCGCCCACCGACTCACAACAATCCGGAGCTCAGACATCATCTACGTGTTGAAGGATGGGAGCTGTTGCGAGCAGGGCTCCCACGAAGAGCTCATGGAGATACGGGGCGAGTACTACAGCATGGCCAAGCTTCAGGCAGATGAAAACGAAGAGAACTCCAACGAAGCGATGATCCAAAACGCTCAGAGCGAAGCATTTGAAAGGAAGGCTGTCATGTTGAATTCTTGTACGCAAAGCAGAACGCCCCGAAGTCTCCTGGAGACCTCGAATGAAGAGGGAGGTGCCCCCGCGAGAATCTGGCGGCGCCTCTTCCGCTTCACGACTGGTCACTGGTGGGTTTGGCCCGCTGCTTTTGTGGTCATCAGCGCCGGAGCACTGGCTATGCCGCTCGAAGCGGTGTATTTCAACATCGCCCTCGATGCATTGCAAATTGCAGATCACGGGGTGATGATACTCAAGCTGGATGCGGCCATCGAAGGCCTGATGTTGGTTGGCCTGGGCTTTGGAGTGGTGGGATTCTTGCAGAACTGGCTCTTCATCTACATGCAGGAGTCTTTGTCTATGATCCTACGTGCAAAAGCCTTTGCCAGCACCATCCGCATGGACATGGCCTTCTTCGATGCCCCAGAGAATCAGACTTCAAGCATCCTGGTGTCCCTGGAAAGGCACATGTGCCGTGTGGGGCAGATGCTCGGCACACAGTTGCTGGGTTCTTGTTAAGGAATCTTTTAAAGTTATCATAATAGGGATCTATGTATATATATATAGCAACTAATAATATGCTTTCTTTGTTATAGTAACTTAAATTAAATTGCCTAAAGAACCCAGGTTGGGACTCTCCACGATCGGAGTTCTGACTTGCCTCGTGAGCGTGATCATCAGCTTTGCTGGTTCTTGGGTGGTGGCTCTGATCCTCCTCGGCCTCCTGCCCGTCTGTGGTCTCATCATGATGCTTGGGGCCCGCTTTGCCTCGGCTGTGGATCTGCAGGTGGAGGAGACGCACGCGACTGCAGGAAAGTTCACCGCGGAGGCGGCGACCGCAATTCGCACAGTGAGGGCTCTCGGGGCCGAGGAGCACACGCTAGGAATTCTCAGAGATTCCTTGGATTACGTCTGTCGCTCGAAAGCCGCGAAGTCTTGGAAGATGGGCGTCTCTGTCGGCCTTAACCTGATGCTGCCGCAGGTGGGGCTGTTCTACATGACTGTGAGGGTCCCATTTCTCTCTCTCTGCGTGTGTCTGTGTGCATCTCTGTGTGTGTGTGTGTGTTCGTGTGTTCGTGTTCGTGTTCGTGAGTTGCGACCACAAGCAGAATGCAGGTGATTCACCTGGTCAGCTTCTGGATTGGAGGAATCAGCGTGCAGTTCTGGGGCTTCGATGCAAAGCAGGTCTTGATGACCATCTTCTGCATGCTTTTCGGCACGATTTCCGTGAGCCTCGTCGCTCAGCACATCCCTGACTCTGCTTCAGGGTATCATGCAGCTGGGCTCTTGCTAAGGGGTTTATTTTCAGTTACCATAATAAGGAAACCATATTATTTACTCTAGATCCCTATTATGGTATCTTAAATTAAATCCTTTAACAAGAACCCAGGCAGCCACGGAGGTCTTCCGCCTCATCGACCAGGTCTCCGAGATCGATGCCACGAAGTCGGAAGGATGCGAGACATTGGGAGATGGCAGCATTGAGTTCCGCAATGTGCACTTCTGGTATCCCCACCGTCCCGAAGTGAGGGTGCTCAGGAAGCTTTCCCTGACCATCGAGAAAGGCCAGTCGGTAGCCCTCTGTGGCGTTTCTGGCAGCGGCAAGTCCACGGTGGTTCAGCTCTTGCAGCGCTTCTACGATCCTCAAGCCGGCGTGATCCGAGTGGGTGGCCAGGACTTGCGCGAACTTGATATCGCATTCTGGCGACAGCAGCTGGGCTTCGTCGGGCAGGAGCCCATGCTTTTCGACATGTCCCTGGAAGACAACGTGAAGTACGGCTATCCCGAGGCCACAGAGGAAGAGGTGCGGGAGGCAGCGAGGGCGGCCAACATGGATTATGCCCTGTCGGGTGCCGTGCAGTGGACGGATCGAATCGGCCTCCGTGGAGAGAAGCTCTCAGGCGGTCAGAAGCAGCGCTGTGCCATTGCAAGGGCCCTGCTTCGCAAGCCTCAGTTTATGCTCTTGGACGAGGCCACCTCAGCCTTGGACTCCGTATCGGAAAGCGTGGTGCTGCAGCACATGAAGGCAGCCAGGGTCGGCAAGACAACCATTACCGTGGCTCACCGCTTGTCGACCATTCAGAACGTGGACAAGATCTTCGTGCTCTGCCACGGAAGGCTTCTTGAGTCAGGTACCTACCAGGAGCTCATCAACATGGATGGCAGCTTTGCAAAGCTGGTAGCTCGCAGTTTGTGATCTTCAGCGACTCCGGCCAGCTGCAGAACGCCTTGGGGCCTAGGGAGTAGGAGCCCATGCCTAGTTTTCCGTCACCCGAGAGCATTCGAGGGCAAGGTTTGTACAGATTTCTGATTCTCATGTGGTACAGGCAGCTGATTCACCGGCTGCAACATTTTAATTCGCACGTTCTAGGCGCACTTTCAGACACGGCAAATGGCAAATGGCCTGCCAGTTGGCAAGGGTGACAGCATCCTGCAGCGCTTGCAGCAACCTCGGCAAGCAATGGTTGTGCTGAGGAATTCAATTTCGACCGGCGGCTTGTAAAGATTTTCAGCCAGGCTGGACTTGAGCACTGCATGAGCCACAGGGCCCCCAACAGACAGCAAAGTGTTATGTGAGCACATGTGCTCTTCTGCTGATTTTTTGCCTCCTAGAGCAAGTTGGTGGCCCTAGATCTTAACTACCTCCTGAGCCCATGTAGGAGAACAGATGGGAGTGTATGCTCCCACAATCCGATGACATGACAAGTCGAGATGCAGAAAAATCACGGCATTCTGTTGCGCTGCTAAAGGGAAGTTCACTCGGAGATTTTGACAGTAGTCGATATAGCAGCCCCGACTCTGTTTAAATGATTCCGGCTGAAGTCATTAATGCAAGCCGTTTCGGTGCAGGAGCGGCTCCCCAAAACCTCCAATTTTTTTAAAGATTATGCGCGGGTGCGGTGCTACTTGTATATGATATGGGCCGACATGGTTGGAACGGGTCATGTGGGCAAGTTAAACAGGATGGTCGTCCCGTGTTCGCATGTGATGCCTTGTCACTTGGAAGAGGTTTTCGTGAATTTCGCAGGAGGGCAGATTGAACTGGTCGTGGCGGCACAGGAGGTTGCGGAAATGTTTGAGGTTCTTTCTAAAGACCCTACTGTACTTGATGGAATGCGAGTTGCGAGAGTCGAAGCGACGGATTGATTGGAGGCACAAGGCCGCATGAGTAAGGCACCCCTGAGTGTCGGAAGTTCTGAATTTTGAGGCGATTATTTCTGGAGCACCCGAGACTGCGATCGGCCTGTTGTTGGACCTACCCGAGGGCGGCGACATCGCGGTCCGGCCGCATTTGTCTTGAGGAAGAGCAAGAAGTAATTTGTGTCACAAATCAAGTCACAAATTAGGTTACTGTGCATGCTATTTATCATAGTGGCACCAAGCAGGGTTCAAGGTGTGGTGCAGCAGCAGCAGCAGTAACAGTAGCAGAAGCACTATATAGCAGTAGCGGTCGCAGGAGCAGTCGCGGGAGCAGTAGCAGGAGCGGTAGAAGTAGCAGTTGCAGCAGTTGCAGCAGTTGTGGTGGTGGTGGTGGTGGTAGTTGCAGTAGTAGTGAGTGGTTGTGGTTGTGGTAATCGTAGTCGTAGTAGTAGCAGTAGTAGTAGTAGTAGCAGCAGCAGCAGTAGTAGTAGTAGGAGTCGACTTAGGCATAGGCATAGTCGTAGCAGGAGTAGGCAGCAATTATATGCGAAGAGCCATGCGGTGCAAGCTACGGCTCAAGGCCTTCTCGGCTCGAATGCACAAAACTGCTGTGTGCTTGACCCCCGGAGCCTGTGTGCATGGCACTTTCATCCCTGGCCACGCAGGTGCGAGGCACTCCTCCTCCGTTGAACTCTGATGCTCAGGCTGCACTCGACGCTGCTCTAGGCAGAAGCACTCCTGCCCGCTTCTTGCTGCCCGGGGGTGTGCCTGATGATGATGTCGGGAGAGAGAGAGAGGCAGGCGGCAAAATTGATGCTCGGCAGAGAACTGCACGATCTTTTGCGAAAGAAAGAGGAGCGGAGAGAGTGAGAAAGCCGACACCAATTTAACTGTGCATGATGACAGGGAACATGATCTAGATACTGCGTTGGACGTGGAGAGCCCCTCCAAGAAACATCGTGCTGAAGGCATTGCCGGGGATACTGACATGCAAAACGCTGACGAAGATGAACTTAGTAACACGCAGCAAGTGCCGGAAGAAGTGGGGTCGCAGATCTCAGTGCCACTTTCCCAGAAAGAGACCCAGCCTTGGAGAATTGATGCAACTGGAGACAGGAACGGGGCCGCTAGTTTACCTCAAGCGCCTGCTCCATCTGTTCCGTCAAAAGCCCCTGCTTTTGGAGGAGGAACCCTTCAACATCCACCGCTCTTTGCAGGAGGAGGCCCACCTGGTGTGGGCACCCCCAGACCTGAAGTTTTCCACATGGAGGACCCACCTTGGCTTCCGGACCTCAAGCTGGGCATTAAGCAGTTGCAGGATAAGCTGAAGGTTGCTGATGAGAATTAGCTTCAGCATCAGATGCATGACGTGGTTCAGAGTTGAAGCTTGCGAAGCTCTTTCAAACGAACACTCCCGAGATACCCCGAGGAGCCGATACTCGCTATGACGACCTCCAGGTAGCATGTGGAGGGTGGCAAGATGCAAAACGCCATGCAATCGAAAACGAGCTCCGTCAAGCTTTTAGTAGTGCAGGAGGAGAATCTCTTATTTTTGACATCATAGTTCCTTTTGCACGTAGCTCTTTTGCCAGAATCGAGCTTAACTACCCCGCCAATTCTGGGATCGCACAAAGAAGGAAGGTTCAGTCCCAGGTCCTTACAGCTCTCAAGCAACAACTGCCCACTACGAACATAGAAGGACAAGGGGCGAGAACCCTATGGTTCACTAGAAGCCGGTCCCCTGAAGAACGAGCCAAACTTAGAGCTATCTTGTCCACTAAGGATGCCATCTCCAAGCTTAGACCCGCTGCAGACATCGATTTGGACTGGCGTGGGAAGCTCTTCGTTGAGGGACATAACATCCTAGGCTTTTCGGGACCCCAGGCTCCACCAAAGGATGCCTTCCTTCATACCACCACAAGGGGAGACCACAGTGGATGCTTTGTCTATGTAAACAAGGCTGCGCAACTTCTAGGGCTTACCCCTCAGGCAGTCCAAGATGGTCTCCAAGAAGCATGCGGCCTCAAATAGGGAGTCGGCAAAGGGGTCAAGCGAATTCGGGCAGCATGTCATGATCTAACAGGCCTTCAATGTGGGGGCTATTGTTGCAGCAAGCGTTCGCTTGGATTGCAGCATGCTGAAGTCTGCAGAGCCAAGAGATGGAATGATGCATCAACTGATTTTCTCTGCAGGCCTGTTTGGCTTCAATCTCTCCTCAAGTGATTCGCAAACTCCTTGAGTGCCGCCATGGTGGGTTTCTGTTTTTGTTGATTTGTTTTACTGCCGCCCGAATGGGATTGGAGAAGTTGGCACAGTCAGCACACAGTTCGCCTGCCAGGGAAAGGAGGAATCGATGGCGAGCCACGTTGCACCGCTTGAAGACGCTTGTAGCCCGATCAATACGTTGTCCGCAGCACCGAGGCCTAAAACAAGGCGAGCCCATCTGCGACGTGGGCGACGATGTGACTTCGAAGCCGGAGCAGACGCACGACATTCCGACCGTGACGAATCATGGTTGTGCAGCCCAAAGTTTTCTGCAGGCTTTGGAGTCGCTGGTTGCATCTTCGCGCCTCAATGTGGCTTCTTATATCAGGGAGTGGCAAAACGCACCGCCCAAAGCTCCTGGGACTCGGCTGCGGGCGCTTTTTCCTGTCCCACCTGTGCGTGAGTGGCCGGACGAGGTACATCATTCTTTCGAGGACGTCGGAGTGGTGTTAAAGGGCCCCAACTTCTGCTTGGGTGCGCTTAACTGCTTGCAGACCGGCATGAAAGCTTGTTTCGGGCATGCTGCAATGAACAAGTCGCCGTCCGCAGCTCAAAAGGCCACACAGACCCACGTCTGCAGGATGACCGCTTGTTTGCTGCAGCGTTTGAAGGAGGAACTTGAGCTAGCCATTATCACGCCCTAGTTCACGGACTACCGTCCCACCATATCACCGATAACCGTTCTTACCAACATATCCTAAACCCACTAACCCAAAAGACCTTAACAGTTATCCTAACACNCCTACAACCACACCACCAAAAGACCTTCACAATCCTCAACACCATTCTTACCAACATATCATAAACCCACTAACCCAAAAGACCTTAACAATCCTCAACACCATTCTTACCAACATATCCTAAACCCACTAACCCAAAAGACCTTAACAGTTATCCTAACACCATTCTAACCAACATATCCTACAACCACACCACCAAAAGACCTTCACAATCCTCAACACCNCATTCTAACCAACATATCCTACAACCACACCACCAAAAGACCTTCACAATCCTCAACACCATTCTTACCAACATATCATAAACCCACTAACCCAAAAGACCTTAACAATCCTCAACACCGTTCTTACCAACATATCCTACAACCACACCACCAAAAGACCTTAACAGTTATCCTAACACCATTCTTACCAAAACCCCCTAACCAAAAAACCCACCTACCCAAACCCCCTAGACCCCAACTTACCCAAAACCCTATCCGCGAACTCGGGCGTGAACCTTATTTAATTTTCATAACTTTATTATTATGAAAGCTAAAAACCCTTTAAACCCTATAACTAATAATTACGTTTTCCAATCTCTCTTCTAGTTCTCTCAATTTATCTGTTTTATTCATCATTTTCATAATTCTTCTTTCTCGTTCTATTTCTTCCATTTTCTGCTTATGTATTTTGCTATTCAGGTGCCTACTCAAAAATTTGTATTTATGAATAACTTTATCACATAACATACAACGATGATTTACATATAAAGATACGTTTTCCATTACTACATTCTTAATTCAACTTTCATTTTAAATCGCTTTCGTTCAAGACAAAAGGACTTAAAGACAAAACGCCTTATGTTATTAAGAACTTAACAATGGAAGATAAAACACTCAAAAAGATTAAGACATTCGTTAAGAAGAACCCGTTTCCTTCTTATGAGTTTATTGAAAATATGTTATTAGAGAAAGCTAACAAATGGAAGCAAAAAGGTGATATGGATCTTAAATTTCATTACCTATCAATGAATTCTGAATATGGAAAACATAATCATAATAAATTAAAAGAAATTTACGAAAATATTGAAAATGATGAGCTTATTAAAGAGAATGGTTCTGATATAAATGAAAACGGAACACCAAGAACATTGCATTATAATCACTTTGCTATGTGTGAAATATTACAGCATTTGATAAAAGACAAAAGTCTGAATGATGCAAACGAAATATATCACGGTATTAAGCTTCAAATTGAAAATAATTGGGAGGACTTTTTAATACAATAGTTAATATTATCTCTTAAATAATATTAATTATTTTCCTCTGTCATATTATTATTTTGTATCATAATAATTTTTCGCCTATGATATTCACAAGACCTATCTAAACACCTTCTACACACTTTATTAATCCTGCCTGCTTTCTTCTTATGTCTATACTCTGACAATTCCTTAAATCCATTACATACGATACATTGTTTATTTATTTTCCCTTCTTCTCCTGTTATTCTCGGCTTTTCACTAAAATCAATATCAAAATCTTTTCTCTTCATATTATACTATTTTACAAACTTATTATTAACTTTTGTAATCTTAATTCATCAACATCTTTTTTAACTTCTTCAACAGATGTTTCTAATTTGTCAATTCTCTCTTCTAGCTCTTCCGGTGTAATACTTTTTGAACCAAAGCCTGTATCGCATATTTCAACGCTTCCACGTTGCAAGGCACTTTCTGGCTTAAATATTACATCTGGACTAACATTTCTACTACTTCCGAATTTTATGTTTCTTCTGTCTTCTATTGTGTTCGTAGTAGTTATATTATTTTCTGTTGTTGTTTTAATCTCTTTACGATAAAGTTGTTTTTTACATCTGCACGGAAAGCAAGATATACCTTTTGTATCAATACGAAAACTTAGCTTATTATTACTTGTATCACTCATTATATTATTAATAATTACAAATAATTATTAACAATACCATAGCGGGGTTCTTCTTCTCCAAAACGAATTCTGAATTCATTGTTATAATATCTTACTCTGTTCGCGTGTAAGTATTTATAACGATATAGATTATTTCACTGGCAATACAAGGGGCACAAAAGACGGGGTCCTATCCTTTACCCACCATTTAATAGAAATTAATTTCTAAATATTATTAATGAGTAATATTCCGATAGTCAAACCGATAAACGTTAAAGAATACNATACAAGGGGCACAAAAGACGGGGTCCTATCCTTTACCCACCATTTAATAGAAATTAATTTCTAAATATTATTAATGAGTAATATTCCGATAGTCAAACCGATAAACGTTAAAGAATACGAATTTAAACAATCTAAATATGAAGTGGCTCCTAAATTACCGTTCTCAATGATTATAACAGGTCCATCAGGAAGCGGTAAAGGTATTCTTGTACAGTCGCTTATTCTAGACATTTACAGAGACGTCTTCGCAAGAGTTTATGTCTGGTCTCCTTCGGTTTCAATGGACCCTAACTGGACACCTGTTGACCTGTTAAACGATATATACAAACAGAATTGAAGGTGGATACAGAAAAAGAAAAGGTCTTCTTTGATGAATACAAGCCCGAAGAATTGGAAGCCGTTATATCAAGACAACATAAAATAACCGAATACCAAAAGAAGAACGGACACAAACAATTGCATTCAATATTAATAATTGTAGACGACTTCGCGGACTCAAAGGAATTTTCAAGAAACTCACCTTTACTAAACCAACTATACGTGCGTGGAAGACATAAAGCCTGTTGTATAATAACAGCCACTCAAAAGTTCAATTCGTTAAGTCCTATCATACGCGTCAATTCAAGACAGCTATTTTTCTTCCGATTAAGGAATTACAAAGAGATAGAAACAATGGTAGAAGAATTAAGCGCCGTCTTGATTAAGAAATCAACGGTGGCAGACGCCAAGAACCTAGCAGAAGCAAAGAAACTATTGTTAGAAGTTTATAACATTGCTACGGAAGAACCTTATAGTTTCTTATTCATTAACCTTATGACGCCAGATGTCAATGATATGTTTTATAAAAGATTTGATGCTAAATTAGTTATTGATTAATGATATTGTGTTGTCATAATATTATTAATCATCATCTTTCAGTTTCTTTTTCAATTTTGTTATTTCTCCTTTCATTGATACCATTTCCTTTTTCATCGCCTTAACCGTTTCTAATAATTCATCTTTTTCGTTTATAACTTGTTGCACACAACCCCACAGAACAACTGACAATTTATTATATGCTAATAATTTTACACCTTCTTCGTTATAATATATGATGTTGTCCCATTCGGAAGGCATTTTAGCGTTTTTAATATCATCTGCAATAAAACCTAGGTTGCTCTTCTTGTCTTCATCCTTAATAAAATTATATGTTTTCGGTTTAATATATTTAACCGCTTTGTAACATTCTTTCGTGTCTATTTCCTTAATGTTCTCTTTTAATTTAGCGTCTGATGTTTCAGTTAAAGCAACACACGTTACATTTCCACCAATGTCTGCACTACCTGTTGTGGTAAAAACACCATAAACATCAACGCCTGTATTTGTCGCGTCTAATCTTGATAAATTATTATTACTTAATCTTATGAACCCATCTGTGTCTGGATTATTTATTAATACACGTTGCGAACCTGAAACATCAACATGTGTTATTTCCAAATTACCTAATAATGTAACTTTTCCGTCCGTTAATTTAATTTCTGGTGTTGATGCTTCTAATCCAACAGTTAAATTAATATCACCTAGCGTATCACTATTTCTAACAAATAATTTATATTGTCCGTCCAATACTTCTTTTAATTCACTACTATTTTGAAACATAAATCGTCCCCAACTAATAATATCATTTTGACCTATAATATCTGCTTCACCAACAATATTGCCAATACTGTTAAAAGTTAAATTGTTTGTAATTGCTCTGTTCATTGTAATTCCTGCCGGATTGTCATTTAATTGTAAGGCAATAGAAGATGTTGTAGGGTCTGATGCTCTATTGCTTTGTAATGAAAAATTGATTTCATTTGTTGATATAACATTTAAGGAATTGTTAGCGTCTGCTCTTTGAAAAATCCTACCTGAATTATTGATATTAACATCCCCATTGAATGTTGATGTGTTTTGAAATGCCGATGTTCCACCAAAGTTAGAATTGCCTCCCACATTTAATTTATTACCTCCTGCTATTGCTCCAATTCCTAAACTTAAACAATAAACACCATTACCATTAGCTGTATTCAATAAGAGCAACGAAGAACTATCATTGCTTGTGTTATATGCATTAATATCAAATGAATTAAATGTTATATATCCTTGTGCGTTTTTAACTGAAAAGACATTACTTGCATCAGTAGTATCTTTATAAAAAGTGAGTCCCGATGTATTGGAAATATTAGCATTTGTATTAAACAAGTTAAGTTCGTTATGAAAAGACGTTTCGCCACTGACAGAAAGATTATTGGATAAATTCATACCGCTTGCTGTTATATTGGACACCGATAAATCATTAGTTATATTAAGGTTTCCCGAAGGATTTAGATTTAAATCAACAACACTATCGTCGCTAGTGGCATTGCAGTTTATTTTATTTCCTTGTAAAGTTATATAGTTGGTTTGATTTCTGAAAACCGCTACGTTTCTATCTGCTTCCGCTCCAAATTGATTACTGAACAAAACTCCCTCCAAAGGCTCAACATTTACAACGGAATTTTTTAACGTTAGTCCTTGGTGTAATATTGAAGGTCTTGATAAATCAATAACAGGAAAGAAGCTAACATTATCGGTAAATGTTGATTTATCCGCTTTTAATGATAAAAAACTATCAATCTGCGTATCTGTGTATCCACCGCCTCCTGCACCTGCTATTAATCCATCCACCTCGGTTTTCGTATAAATATTATTATTGACATAAGTTTGATTATAAAATAAACTATCTGCTACCGTTGATGTATAATAATTTCCTAATGTTGTTGATAGTGAAGAAGGCGTAACAAAATTAGAATTTAATTGTGTTGTGGTTTGGTAATCGGTGTTTCGTAAATGTGTTAAGGAACTGATGTTGAAAAAATTCTGTTGCTGTTTCGTGTTCAATATTGATATATCTGTAGTGTTGGTTTCTATATTGATTGCATTAGTGTCTATCAAAGATATATGAGATGTTAATGTGTTGTTGTAGGCTATGTCTTTTGATATAAACGGTGCTAGACTATCGTCTAATGTGCTTTGTGAAATACCACCGCTGTTTGTATTTACATAATTTATTGTTGCATATAAATCTGAAAGGTTCGTTCCACCAACAACAATATTATCTGCTGTTAATGTATTCGTATTATTCAGTGTTAAGGTCATTATTAAATTAATTTAGATAATTAATTTAACAATGTTAAATTTTAATCATACACTTTCAATCCGAGATCTTTTATTTCTAGGACCTGTTCTGAAAGCATCGTGATGAACATCTCATCCGGCATATCATCTACTGGAATTGATGCTCCTGCTGGTTTAATTCTAACTAACATTTGTTGTCCGGCTCTTGTGTTTATACCCGTATAGCTACTATCTGGCACTTTTTCAAAAGAGAAGCCAAAAATAAACTGGCGGTCACGATATTGTTTAAAATCAATTGAAATGCTATGCTGATGAAACACTGGAAGGTTTAATGCTTTTCGTAAATGATAAAAGCACTGAGTTAATGAATTACAAGGATATTCTGGATACAGTTTTGAACCTAATTGAATTTGGAACTCTAAATCTTTGTTGATGTCATAAATTCCTTCCACGGCAGAGTCGTGAGACTGATGAGGATGATAAAACCGACAGAAGCGCTTATTCGCATATTCATAACCAAGGCTAGGGTCATCGTCTCTATAAAAGGTGATAAACGAAGCAACTAGTTTAGAAACGGAACGAATAACTGGAACGCTAATGTCCGAATAACCTGCTACTGATTGAGATTGTGTAATATAAGTTGTATATGTAATTGGAAGTCCTTTACCTTCTAAAAGATGTTTGACATATTCGTTATTTAAATTATTGTCCAAAGAACAAATATCACAGGAAACGAAGGCATTGTTAAGCTCAAACAGTTTTGACGTGTTGGAAGCATTACCAGCAGGTAATGCTACATCACTTGTAAAACGGTCTCCAATTGCGTTTGCTTCGGTGTTGTCATCAGGATTGATAATACAATCAGTATCGTTATTTACGAGTTCAAGTTCAATAGTTAAATTACCCATATATTTTAAAGGCAAATACTTAAATTGAGAGAATAAACCACATAANTTTACGAGTTCAAGTTCAATAGTTAAATTACCCATATATTTTAAAGGCAAATACTTAAATTGAGAGAATAAACCACATAAAGGTTTAAATCCAACAGTCATTTGATTTTTGAAGCCTTGGCAATTAACAGCGTTCACTTCGTATTGTAGGTCAGCACCAACATTATTAACTAATGTTTTAACTTCATCGTCATACCTATAACCGAAACCTTCATTTGCTTCGTCTTTTCGCGCCCCTTGTGACATTAATTTAGAAAACATCTGATGAACACGATTGTAATTATCAAAATCTTCAACTACCTGATTACCGGCAATAATTCGCATACGTCTGAAAAAGGAATAAGGCGGTGCTAATGGTCGTAATTTTCGGTTAAGGTCTTGGTCTAGATTTTGAACTGTGAAGAATACACGAACCGATTGAGGGTCTAACCATCCGTTGTCTTCTGCGTTTAATGAAAATTTTAATACTCGGTTTCCTGATGTTGGTTTATAAACATTACTACCACTAGGGTAAAATCTTACGCTTCTTCGGTCAGTAATGTAACTAGCTCCTTTGTTTAATTTAAAAGAAAGGTTATCAACTAGAATATCTTCTGGACTAAATTGCTCAACCATAACTATATATAAACCACTAGAAAATTTAATTAAATATAATTTATAATTATATTTAATCAAATAATTTAAAACTATATGTATTTTCTTTTATATTCTTCTTTTTCTTAACTATACTATTTATTTCTTGTCTTTCCACATCATTTTCTTCAACTAACTTCCGTATTTCTTCATAGCTGTTCTGTTTGAACTTCTTCTCTGGCTTCTGCTTTTCCATCTTCTCGTAAGTCTGCGCTTTGTAATGAAACATTATTATTATTNATTATTATTATTTAGATTATTTAATGCTTCTTGGAACTATGTTTCAAACTGTTCCATAAATTCTTCTTGCGTTATCGGTAAATTTCCAGTTTTATTATGAACGTTAGCAATATCAGCAAATTTATGATTATCAAAGGGGTTTAAAGAGCTCCTATTTAATGTTAAACTGCCTCCATCAAAAGCGCTCACTGGGTCTCCGGCTTTTCTTATGCGAAGATTAGTTCCTGTGTCTTCTGGACGTTGATTTGAAACAAAAGGCGAACCATAACTTCTCGTTCTAAAAATATTTCCGTAATCATCATTTATTTGAGCGCTTACTGCCGACTAATGAATGTGAAATTATGTCAGTAATTCCGTAATGTTTTTCACCGTCTATTTCAATAGCACCATCTTTAATAAATTTATCAACATCTTTATAACGTTTTGTATGTCGTGTCTGATAGAGTGGTAATTTGAGATCATCAAGATAGTCAATCGGGTCCTTTGTTCCTGCAATGTATAACTGGCTTCCATTTCTGTAAATCCTGTCGGGGCTTTCATAAGCGAGACGGAGACCTTGCGTATCAGTTAGGAAGGTTTCTGTTCCAGCTAACTCTTCTTTAACTTCATTATGTATCTTGCTTCTTGTGTTAGGCGCTTCATATAATATTCCTTCATTTCTTCTTTTATGTTTATGCATTATAAAATAACTTATAAATTAATTTTCTCGGCTACATAATAATGTTGAAATTCGCAGAGCAATTTGAATATAATAATATAAATTGTGAAATTTTAACAAATTTCATAATTTATTAAACTATTTGAAAAATAGTTTAACAAATTATCTATGATAATATATATTATTATGTTGAAATTCAAAAAGGTATATATTGACAGCAGTTATAAAGTCAGTGGCACGTCGTCCGATTTCACTATTGACTTACCGGAAACTGTTCAACTTGAAGAAAATATGTTGTGCCAAATACACGAGGTGAGCATTCCTCATTCGTGGTATTCAATAAACAGCACAAACAACAACTTATTTTTTAGACATCAGGTCATACCTCCCAGCGTCATAGCAGGTATAACATATCGCAAAATTACAATTCCAGAAGGCAACTATACAGCAGTTGATTTAGCACAGACAATAGAGATTGCTTTAAATTTAGTTTATGATACAGGTGATAGACCAAACACATATTCAATAAGCTATAACACTTCAACCAACAAATATACGTTCAGCTCTAATTATGCAACTGTTATTTTTGTTGTTCTAACTGATGGTGAAGTAGCGCCAGTGGCAAATGTTTTTTCTGACCCTGTTGATGTTAATAACTTACAATCAATAAACCGTGTGTTAGGTAATACCACGCCTGCTACGGATGCTTATACCAATGTAGCGCCCTACACAACAAACTTTGTAGATTTAGTCCCGATTAAAAATGTTTATCTTCACTGCAATGAAATTAGCAACTTCAACCAACTGACGGTGGCTGGCAATTCAAGCATTATAAAGAAAATAAATGTAACAGTGCCATATCTTGGTGTTATAAACGATAATGAATTAAGTAGTGTTGATTATATTGATGTGAGCGGGAAAATGCTTCGCAGATTGAATTTTCGTCTTAGTGATAATTTTAATCAAACTATTAACTTAAATGGTGTGGAGGTGAGCTTCACATTGACTTTCTTTAAAGGGTGAAACATATTTAAACATATAAAAGCATATATTAACATATATGGAGAGCAAATACCAACGTGGAAAAATTTACAAGGTTTGGAATAAAGGATTTAATAAGTGCTATATAGGTTCAACTTGTGAAGAGTTGAGTAGAAGAATGGCAAGTCATAGACAGTCATATAAAAGATGGTTAAAACAGGACAAACACATTACAAAATATGCGACTTGTTTGAAGAGTTTGGTATGGAAAACTGTTTTATTGAATTGATAGAGAACTACCCGTGTTCAAGCAGGGATGAGTTATTATTAAGAGAAGGACACCACCAACGAGAAAATGAATGCATTAATACACTTGTTGCAGGGAGGACACCGACACAATACAGAGAAGACAACAAGGCAAAAATTCAAGAGCAAAAGCGAGAGTATTATGAACAAAACAAAGATTTGTTCTTAACAAAAGCTCGTGAGTATGCTGAAAACAACAAAGACAAGGTTAATGAAGCAAAGAGACAATATTATCAAAACAACAAGGACAGAATTAATGAGAAGCACAAAGAATATGTTATAAAAAATGCGGAGCAGGTGCAAGCATACAAGAAACATTGGTATGAAACAAACAAAGACAAGATACAACAGCAAAAGTCAAAACTAATAAAATGTGAATGTGGAAGCAACATAACAAACAACCATAAGGCAAAACACCTAAAAACATTAAAGCATCAAAGCTATATAAATCAGATGAAGCAACAAGAACCAATAATAGCACCTTAAAAGTATCCATATTATTTCTATTTTACATAAAATAGAAATAATATAGACTATATTATATATGTCAGAAGTGCCTGAAACGGTTATTGAAGCAGACACCAAAAACAATAATGAAGAAGCGACAGAGATCATTGAAGATACAAAACTAGAAGAGGTTAAAGCAGAAACGCCAGAGGAGACACCAAAAGAAGAATCACCAAAAGAGGAAGCAACAAAAGAGGATGAAGAGTTTAAAAACAAAACGGATAGGATGAAGCATAAGAAAGTAAAATGTGAGGGTTGTCAAGCAGAGATGACACTAAAAACGTTAAGATACTCTCATAAGTGCAATGGTAAAACAGAAGACAAACCAATCAAACCAAAACCAAAGGCGAGAAGTGTAGCGGTTAAACCTATTGAAAACCAAGTAATAAAAACCATTAAGCCGACACGGATGAAAGAAAAACAGGAAGAGATACATTATTCCGAGCCTATTGAAGTGAAAACAAAAGCAAGTGTGCCAAGTGTGCCAGTTAGAATGCAAAATACACCTCCGCCTAGACAACTATCAGCAACAGAGCTTTTACAACAACATTACAATGAAATTAAGAAAGCCAAGCAACAGGAGAAGATTGAAAAAATTAATAGGTTCAAAAGCAGTATGTTTTGAATGAATATTAATATTATTTTTATTTAAATAATATTAATAATAATGAGTATCTACAAGAGCAAACCAGAGTTTAAACGTGCTCCCCAAGTATCAAAATATTATGATTTAGAAGAGACAGTAGGTGTAGCGTCACGTAAAAGGAATTAGAAGATATGAAGTTAAGAGTTGAAGAAGCAGAGAACAGAGCCAAAAACATTAGGTTAAGGAATGACTGGGTGGAACATCAGAAGAAGAGCNGTAGGTGTAGCGTCACGTAAAAGGAATTAGAAGATATGAAGTTAAGAGTTGAAGAAGCAGAGAACAGAGCCAAAAACATTAGGTTAAGGAATGACTGGGTGGAACATCAGAAGAAGAGCCTTTATCAAGGAGAACTAGATAGTATTAACAGACAGTTAGAGAGACCTATGATGCCGTTCAGAACAAAGGAAGAGCTACAAAAACGACAATCCGACCTAAAAAATATTATAGCAAATATAATCTAAATTAATAATATGATTAAAACGTTGAAATCTGAACTAAAATTACGTCCAACTTATGACGAAATGATAGGAATGATTGAAAGTCAAGGAGATGTTACGCNTATTATAGCAAATATAATCTAAATTAATAATATGATTAAAACGTTGAAATCTGAACTAAAATTACGTCCAACTTATGACGAAATGATAGGAATGATTGAAAGTCAAGGAGATGTTACGCGACCTTCAATTGAAAGTGTCATTGACAGACGAGCAACTATATTTAGAAACAATCAACACGGAAGCCAGTTTGATAACGTTGATATTCTGGGTTTGAAGAAACAAGAAGAAGACAAAGTTAGAAACGAACTTAGACAAACACAATTAAGACAAACAGCAATGGCAACAGGTTCGTCAATGGGCGTTTTATCAGCCACTTCAAGCGGTTTCAATACACCCTTGGCAGTTGAACTTTTGGATGGTCAAGAGTTAAGCAGTGATGAAATATCTAGAATACAGGCGGAAATGGAAGCTCACAATCAGAGAATGAAAGAAGCGCGAGAAAGGGTAGTCAGTAGTGCAAGTAGCGACTTAGTTGATGTTCATTCTCAATCATTACCCGCAGGTGTTCCGGTTCATTCAATGGCTTCTGACGCGACGCTGTCGCCTCGCGAGCTTCGCGACGGGGATGATACAATGCCGGACCTAATACCTATTGATGGAGCAGATGAAGAATCGCAAGAAGAAGATGGTGGTGACCTTATGAATAAAGTCGGTTTGGTAGGTGATTTCAATCCGGATAATTTACTTGATAATCAAGACATTAAATCAATAGGTTTGATGTTTCAGTTATTTGTTCGTGGTTTGCTTTCTGATGAAATGGTTGAATTAACAGACAGACTACCTACCGAACAGAAAAAGAAGCAGTATCTAGTTTCAATCATTGAAGGTTTGAAAGAAACTGATGAATGGCAACAGTCAGGTTTTGCAGGTAAGACCGTTAAAAAAGAAGCGAAGAAGTTCAGAGAAATGAGAAGGAATATGAAAAAGACACCTAAAACACAAGAAGGTGGCTCGTCGTCATCTTCTTCTGGTGGAGGTATCGGTTCTGCTATTGCTAGTGGTGCCAAGGCGGTCGGCGGTGCAATTTTGGAAGCAGGTAAAGAAGCGGTTAAAGATGCTGTCATAGCAGGAGCACAAAATGCCGTATTAAGTCTTTTATAAATAAATATATAGAATGCTTAAACTTCGCCCTACATATGAACAAATGTTGAAGGAAGCCAGAACAAGAAGGTTAAGGATATTACCGGAAAGACAGACACGAACTCAACAAGGTATGTTTATTGATGATGTTGACGCTTCACCAATGGCTCGCGTGCTTCGCGAATTTGATGAGTTTGATTTAAGTAACTATGATAAGAGAATGAATGTTAATGATAATCCAGATAAAGCAACACAGACGGATTTTAATTTAGCTTCATCTTCACATTCTTCTTCTGGTGAAAGTATGAGAACGCCAGAAGAAGCATTTAAAGAAGAAGTTAGTGAAGCATCTAGTATAAGAAGCGATGATAAGACCGTTGATAGAAAAGAAGAGAAACAAAAAGAGAGAAGCCTAATTAGAAGAATGATTGATAGTATGTTTGAAGAAGTTGAAGTAGATATAGAACCAAGCCAAGAAGAAAGTGTAGCAACAGAAGAAAGCCAAGCGAGTAGTTCTTCTTTACCGATGAATGTTAAAAAATCTTATGAGCCATCGCCTCCAAGTTCAAGGAGAAGTTCAGGAAGAAGTGTTTTACTGCCTGTTGATGCTTCATCAGAAGCATCAAGAGCAAGCGGTGCTTCTGCACCGCTTCCTGTTGAAGAAGGAGCATTGAGCGAATACGTTCAATCCAGCCCACCGGAAACAGTTCAAAGTTCAGTGCCTTCAAATGCTACTGTTGAATATTTACAAAGTTCTCCACCGGTTAGTGTCGCCAGTTCCGAAAGGACTATTGAATACATAAGGTCTAGGAGTTCATCAGGAAGAAGTAGATAAGCAAGAATATTATTGATATTATTGTCTATCTTTTTTTACGCCTTTAATAATTATCTGAAAGTCACACTTTCAATAATTCGTGGCGTAAATAGCCTCTGTTGCCATCATCCAAAAAATAATAGGTCTGACCTAGCTTGTCGTCAATTCGGGTAATTTCTTGAATTGCTTTCAACCAGTGGCTTGTTCTTTCTTTTTCTGATATTCCTTTCTTTCTCATAACCTTCACCTTATCGCCTTTTTCTAGGTCAGGGTAAGTTCTGCTTCTTTTGGCTTGTAAACCTATATTCAATTTCACTTCAAGCTCGTTTTTTTTNTCTGATATTCCTTTCTTTCTCATAACCTTCACCTTATCGCCTTTTTCTAGGTCAGGGTAAGTTCTGCTTCTTTTGGCTTGTAAACCTATATTCAATTTCACTTCAAGCTCGTTTTTTTTCAGCCTTGCATCTTTCGGAGTGAACTTTGTTGCAGAATGAACGTCTTTATTATTGTATGTAAGCATTATTTCAAATATGTAGTCNTTCAGCCTTGCATCTTTCGGAGTGAACTTTGTTGCAGAATGAACGTCTTTATTATTGTATGTAAGCATTATTTCAAATATGTAGTCCGTCCATTGAATATTTTGTTTCCCCTTTTTTTCATCTGCTTCTATCCGCTTGAATAATTTGTCTTTAAAGGTCCTTATCAGTCTCTCGGCGAAGGCAGGGTGCCCTCTTGTTCTGTGAAGCTCTATCTTTTCTTTTGTTAAATATTCATTTACAACGTGAGAATTCAAACTTCCTTCATCGTCACCATAAAGAAGCTCGGGCTTACTATTCATCTTATTCAGCCCCTCCATCAATCCGGCTAGATAGTCGGGCGGGTCTTTGCTTTTGATAGGAACTATGACGGCGTATTTAGTGAAAACATCTATAAGAACTAAGCCTACGTGAAATTTTTGATTGTCAAGGTCCTTTTTGGAAATAAAGAACAAATCAACTTGAAAAGTATGATTAGCATACGGAGCGACGAAGGAATTTTGTCCGCGTTGTTTTCTTTTCTCTTCAATGTTGTTTTTGAAGAATTCTTCTACATCATCTTTTGTAATGGATTTATCTTTTGCCCTGCTTTCTTTTAAAGTTTGAGCCCTACTCCCGTAGCCAGAACGGTCGTAATAAATGTTGGCTATAATTTCTTGTTTAGACATTAATATAAACAAGAAATTATTTTTCTTCTTGTTGTTTTATATATTCTTGATGCTTACGTGTTCGTTCGTGCTCATATCTACCATCTGACCTTAACGTTGCACCACATATACAAGTGTATTTTGCCTCGCGTTTTGCCATTATTCTTTCTTTGTTCCTATCAAAGTATGCTTTCATAGTTTCAGCGTCTCTTTCTTTGTTCTGCTTGTGATACTCTCGTGATTTCATATTACGTTCTGCTTTGTTTTCTTCATACCACTTTTTATATGTCTCTTTGATTTTGTCAATATTCTGTTCTCGGTATTCCTTCTTTTGTGCTTTGATATGTTCTTTGTTCTTTTCTCGGTATTGCTTTTGTAGTTCTGCTATTCTTTCCCTGTTGGCATAGCAATATGCTTGTCGTTTGTCCTTGTTGGCGTAATAATATTCTTTGTTATTTTCTCTATGCCTTTCCTTATTTTGCTCACGATACTCTTTGTCTGTCCTCCCTGCTACATTTTTGTTAAGACAATCATTGCATTGAATATAGTGTCCTTCTCGTCTGTGAAGCTCCATTTGGTTATTGCACGGGTATTCTTCAATAAGTTCTATTTTACAATTTTCCACTCCAAACTCGTCAAAGAGCAGATTGCAACTTCTGTAACTCTCTTTTCCTCGTGTTGTGTATTGGTTATACATATACCTATGTCTCGCCATTCGTTGGCTTAAACTTTCACAAGTGGAGCCGACATAACATTTGTTGTATCCAACATCTACAATTTTGTATATCTTGCCATCCTGAAATTTATTCATATCCCTATATATCCTATATTATCTTGTCTTTAAAACTTTTATTCGTATTTGTAGAATTTGATTTTGTTTAAATCTCTACCACGTGTGATTGCAACATAAAACCACTCTCTGGAAACGCACGGTTGATTCCAATCATAAATTACTATATCACCATCAACCGAACATCCCTGTGTAGAATGGCAAGTAAAACAATAACTATATATGAACCGGTTTCTTAAATAATTCAAATATATCGTTTGAATTTCCAATGTCTTAATATTTTGAAGAAATATACTATCTGCTTGTATATCAATAATTCTATACCTAAAATTCACATTAAAGACTTGATTTTTGACTTTGGTATATTCTTTACATATTACTTCGTCATTGATTTCATATTCTGCACTTTTATTCAATTGTTGTCTAATTGCGCGAGAAATAGTTTTGCAGGTATTGTTAAAGTAAGCTATGTTATTATCGCACAGTTCAACTTTATCAGTGTAGGCAAAATACTTTTCAGCGATTGTTTTGAAAGGTAATTTGTGAATAAATATATCACGCTTGATATTTGTTAATTTTACCCTGTCTTGTTCCGAAGCTAATCTTTTGCATTCAGTTAAGAAAATCTCATAAGGGAATATTTGCATAATACATTCATTAGCGTATTCTTCAAATGGTTTTACGTTAGACAGTGGTTGAATTGTTGGCAACTGGTTGATATCACCGGTTGCTATAATAATCTTTTCGTGTTTGTGATTTGCTATAAACTTCTGAATTTTACGATATATATGTAAAGCATTGAAATATATTTCATCAAAAACTATTACGTTGTATTGCGAGTGGTCAAAGACGGGTAACTGTTCGTTTTCATTCATTGCAATTGAAAAAAACTTATTAACTGTAATATCATTGCAGGTGCAGTTTTGACCTAGGTTATTTGTAGGAACGACAAAAAGCACGTTATAATTTAATTTTGTGAAGTATTCAGCAATATAGCTTTTTCCTGTGCCTGGCACGTCTCCTTTTATAACGCAGGGATTATTCTCTATGATTTGGTGACAGATGGCTTCGGTGTTCCATTCGTCGGTTATGTTTAGGCGGTTGTTGTTATAAATTGGTATGTCGTGTTTTATGTTTAATCTGTATTTGTAGGGCTCGGTCGGGAAATTGATTTCCTTGTCGGTTTCCACTCTCCATCCTCCGACTTGGTTATTGAAGGTTATAAGCTTCTTGGCTTTTGTTAAGTGATTTTTGTTGATGACGAAGGCGTCTGACTTTACACTGAATATTTCTATGTTGTTTTTGGTTAAGGTGTTGTGTGTGTCATACATATCATAATTATGATTTTGAAGAAGGAGTTCTTTTATATAGCGGAAGCCGTTAGTTAAAGTTCTGGATTTTGAGACGTTCAGTATATAATATTTATCAGTATATTTTGTGAAAAGAGTTCCCTCCCCGTCTTCTGTCAATTCACCTTCTTCAATGACAAACACCCTACCCTCGTAAATGCTTCTGTAATATAGCGCCTCTTCTAGACTGTTGAAGGATATTGACTTTTGCTTTTTATTGGTGGATTTTTCCAACAATCCAAAATTGACATTGGCTATTGTCTTTTTGATTTTGGCGTNTTGTTTAGGCTTGTCGCTTATTTTGGTATTCCAGAGCTCGGATACGATATTTTCATAATCCACTTCGTGAATGTGCGATGGTTGCTTGTGGTAGTGTATTTTGAAGGCTTTTTCTTCAAGGCGTTTAAGAAACATTCCATATACTAGATTGAACTTTTTGTTGAAAAAAATGTTGCCCGTTGATGCTTCCACTAGGTAAAGGTTTAAACCTTGTAATTCTTCGTTTTGGTAAGGCTTCCATATGTCAAACTCGGTAAAGACCGGTATGTGTGTAATTTTGGAAAAGGCTTTTGTAAAGGCTTTGGTTCTGTCAATTTCTACGGTCTCGTTTGTAGAGTTGTTTTTGAAATATCCTGTTGGCACTATGGTTCTGCATTCGTCTAGAATGTCTATGTCGGTCTGGCTATAATATGACTTGTGGGCATCGTTGAAGATTTTCTTGTTGAAGTTAAACATTTCCCTGTTCATATCGTTGAACAGCTTTTCGTTTTCTACCGATACGTCTTCGTCTATGCTGTGGGTTGATAAGTTTTGTAGCTTGATTGTGTAGGTGATTTCTTGNAAGTTAAACATTTCCCTGTTCATATCGTTGAACAGCTTTTCGTTTTCTACCGATACGTCTTCGTCTATGCTGTGGGTTGATAAGTTTTGTAGCTTGATTGTGTAGGTGATTTCTTGCTTGGTGGCGCGAGTATTCGCGCCAGGCGACGCTTCGGCAAAAGCCTCGCGAGGCAATCGCGACTGCGTCGTGCCTTTTATCTTCCAATTTACTTTCAATTCTGTCATCGTTCCCGCTTGATATTTAATGAAGGGCTCGTAACCTGCCATTTTCAGTTCGTGGAAGAGTTTTACGAGGTCATTGTCTTTATGAACTAGGGTATATTCTGGTTTTTCCGTGTATTTTAAAAGGTCGTTGGCTGTCTCTATCATATGGCATTCAGGGGCTCTTCTCGGTCGCTTATGTAATAGTTGCTACTGATTTTAAGCTTGAAGTCTTCTTGGGTGGTGTTGGTGTTCGCATCGCAATGCGAAGGCTTATTCTTCGCGTTCATTGTCTTTTTGATGCTTTTCAGGTCTCTGTTTATGGTGTAGACGTGGTTGTTCTTGATGAGCCCGAAGAAGCCTTTCGTGTGTTTATGGTAGTCGGGCGGGTCAAAGGAATAAATAAGCTTCCCGTTGAAGTCAAAAAGACGTGCTGTTATGTTAAATGCCTTGAAGATGTTTTCCATTTGCGTGGTGGTTGCGCCTTTGTTTTTAAACTCTTCTTCTGTTGTGTGTAGAAGTTCTATCATATGTTGTCGGGTTAAGGTTTTTGAATGTGAGCCCCGCTTGTGTGTCATAAGGTCGGGGTAGTGGTCCAGAAGTGAATTTATCCAACATTCGTTTTCGGTATAGTGCTTTTTTGCGAGTGCTTCTTTTATTGTTGAGTAGCTGGGGTCAATCTCAGTTTCTATATATTTGTTATATATGGATATGTTTGTAGCATCTCGTAAGTTTTGATTNTTTTCGGTATAGTGCTTTTTTGCGAGTGCTTCTTTTATTGTTGAGTAGCTGGGGTCAATCTCAGTTTCTATATATTTGTTATATATGGATATGTTTGTAGCATCTCGTAAGTTTTGATTCTCCGGCGGTTGTGCTTCACCTTCTGCAACATTGGCACTTTCAATTCTTATAGCGTCAATGTATTGATACATCTCGCCTTTTGCCATCTCATTAAATTCTGGGTCGGTTCTTAATATTAACATAAGGCGCTTGAACAGGAATTTATATTGTTTTGTTATTCTCCGTTTTATGACGGTCTCTATAAAATCGTTTGCTTTTACATTGGCTTCTCTCTGTGCTGGATTAAGTAGCGGATAATAATTTCTGCCATTGACTTCAAAGGCTCGTTTTTTTCCCGAACGGTTCTGTGTTGAAAGAAGCATATATTTAATGGAATACGTCTTGCGATTTTTGAAAAGCTCCTTTGTTTTGGATACAACATTTCTCAAAGGTTGCTTTCCGAAAATGCGCCGTAAAACTTTTATCTGCTTTCCTTCCCTAGCTTTTTCAGCTGTTTTATTCATTCGTTCCGATAACGGGGCTTTTGATTCAAACTTTTCTATGGCTTTTTCAGCTTTTTTAATGCCTCTTGTTTTTTCTTTTTGTGTTCCCGTTGTCATATCGTTGATGAGCTTTTCGGCAGTTTTGAAAATTGAAAGTTGGCGGTTCTCATATAAATCAACTATTTGATTAACTTTGGTAAGAATGTTTTTAGGTGCTTTTGTTTCTATTAATCGCTGNGTATTTAATGTTATCACGTATTGCCTTTCTTGTCATATGATAATCTAGATTAAAATATATTCTTATTATTTCTTTAAATGGTTTCTCCTTATTCTCCTGCTTTGATTTTGGTTATGTTGGTCTTTGTTAAATGCCTTAAAGACAAAATGCCTATATATAGTAAGCATAAAATGACTGGTATGAAGAAGCCCGAGGAATTGACATTGGACGAGGTTAGGGAGCAAATGGCATTGTATCAAAGATTGTATTATAAGTTGAGAATGCAAGACCCCGATTATGCAACGGCAGTAAGGGAAAGAAAGAGGTTAAGCAAGCAACGGATTAAGGAAGCCAAGGGTGGCAAGGTTAAAATGCTTCCTAATCAGAAATATAGTATGGAGAATATGGCGGTTATAACGGCGAGTAAGGTGGAGAAATAGAAATAATTTTTATAGTAATAACTATAAAAACTATTTTGGACGTGAGGCGGTGAGGAGTTGAAAAAAAATGTTGTATCAAAATATTGATGCTTTTTGTTGTTTTTGTTTGGTAAATGTTTTTCATACAACATAATGCGTTTTACGAACCGAAAACGGGGTTTTACAAACCGAACAAGGGGTTTTACAAACCGAAAACGGGGTTTTACAAACCGAAAACGGGGTTTTACAAACCGAAAACGGGGTTTTACAAACCGAAAACGGGGTTTTACAAACCGAAAACGGGGTTTTACAAACCGAACAAGGGGTGTTACAAACCGAACAAGGGGTTTTACAAACCGAAAAAGGGGTGTTACAAACCGAACAAGGGGTGTTACAAACCGAACAAGGGGTTTTACAAACCGAAAAAGGGGTGTTACAAACCGAACAAGGGGTTTCACAAACCGAAAAAGGGGTTTCACAAACCGAAAAAGGGGTGTTACAAACCGAACAAGGGGTTTTACAAACCGAACAAGGGGTTTTACAAACCGAACAAGGGGTTTTACAAACCGAAAAAAGGGTTTCACAAACCGAAAAAGGGGATTAGGAAAGTTGAAGGATTTATACGAAAGGGCTTAAAGAGAAGGCGACATACAATATTGAGAATGGAAGAGAATAAACTAGCTTGTGCAAAATGCAAGAAATCACTTGATATAGAATTGTTTGACGGCTTTAAACATTGTCGTGTATGCAGAGAGAAAAGAAGGGTATATAGGAAACAATTTTACGAAATACATAAAGACGAGATTAACCGCAAAAAGCGAGAGAAAACTGCACAGAACGGAGCGTTTGTTTGCAAATGTGGTCAGCGTATAAAACCAGAGAACTACGAACGCCATAAAGAGGGTAGAGCACATATTTCACAAATAAATGAGTTCATAAGATATCGTGAAAGCTGTATTAGAAGAAAAATGGAAGATTATAATTACATAAGCAATTTGCCAGATGAGATAAAAGGAAATCACGAACAAATACGATTGCATATCATTCGTAAGTATTGGCATTTGGATGCTATAAGGAATTCCTTTGAAGATTAGTTTTCATAATAAATAAATTATGAAAATTAAATAAGGTTCACGCCCGAGTTCGCTGGATATGGGTTTGGGTAAGTTGGGGTTTAGGGGGTTTGGGTAGGTGGGTTTTTTGGTTAGGGGGTTTTGGTAAGAATGGTGTTAGGATAACTGTTAAGGTCTTTTGGTGGTGTGGTTGTAGGATATGTTGGTAAGAATGGTGTTGAGGATTGTGAAGGTCTTTTGGGTTAGTGGGTTTATGATATGTTGGTAAGAACGGTGTTGAGGATTGTTAAGGTCTTTTGGGCGGTGTGGTTGTAGGATATGTTGGTAAGAATGGTGTTGAGGATTGTTAAGGTCTTTTGGGTTAGTGGGTTTANTGATATGTTGGTAAGAACGGTGTTGAGGATTGTTAAGGTCTTTTGGGCGGTGTGGTTGTAGGATATGTTGGTAAGAATGGTGTTGAGGATTGTTAAGGTCTTTTGGGTTAGTGGGTTTAGGATATGTTGGTAAGAATGGTGTTGAGGATTGTTAAGGTCTTTTGGGCGGTGTGGTTGTAGGATATGTTGGTAAGAATGGTGTTGAGGATTGTGAAGGTCTTTTGGGTTAGTGGGTTTATNTAAGAATGGTGTTGAGGATTGTTAAGGTCTTTTGGGCGGTGTGGTTGTAGGATATGTTGGTAAGAATGGTGTTGAGGATTGTGAAGGTCTTTTGGGTTAGTGGGTTTATGATATGTTGGGAAGAATGGTGTTGAGGATTGTTAAGGTCTTTTGGGCGGTGTGGTTGTAGGATATGTTGGTAAGAATGGTGTTGAGGATTGTGAAGGTCTTTTGGGTTAGTGGGTTTATGATATGTTGGTNATGGTGTTGAGGATTGTTAAGGTCTTTTGGGTTAGTGGGTTTATGATATGTTGGTAAGAATGGTGTTGAGGATTGTGAAGGTCTTTTGGTGGTGTGGTTGTAGGATATGTTGGTTAGAACGGTGTTAGGATAACTGTTAAGGTCTTTTGGGTTAGTGGGTTTAGGATATGTTGGTAAGAACGGTTATCGGTGATATGGTGGGACGGTAGTCCGTGAACTAGGGCGTGATAATGGCTAGCNGTGTTAGGATAACTGTTAAGGTCTTTTGGGTTAGTGGGTTTAGGATATGTTGGTAAGAACGGTTATCGGTGATATGGTGGGACGGTAGTCCGTGAACTAGGGCGTGATAATGGCTAGCTACTTGGCCCTTCGTTGCCTTGGCGTGGCTCCTTCGCAGCTTGTAAAACAGGAGCCTTTGCTTCCTACGAGCACATAAGGGCACAAGCCGTCGATCTTCCTGCAAAGACTGCTACTTGCAACGTGTCCAAGCTGGTGGGAGATGAGCTTCGTGCACAGATACAGTTAGCGACTGAAGTTTTTGCTGCCGGCCCAAGCACGACGTTGGAGCAGGGCATTCCTTTCAGCCAACGTGCCGAGTACATAGCACTCACGGTCAGAGAGTTGCGCTGCGGGAAGTTAAAGCTTCGCCAAGAGATTGCTGGCATTGGGGGCGTATTCGCTGCTGCTAAATCCGGCGGTCGACAGCGCAAAATATGGAATGGTGCAGACTTGTCACAAGTTGCAGCTCGGCCGCCCAGACCCAGACGTTTGGCGAGCCCTGCATCTTTCCTCAACATGGAGGTGGAACCAGGACAGCGAATATATTTTTCCAAGAGAGACGCCTCCACGTACTTTGACGTCCTCCAGGTCCCGGATGCTTTGCAGCCATACTTCGGTCAACCACCCGTGACTGTGGTGGAACTTGTACTCGGTGGCATGAGCATCGACGAGGTTCGGGAAGCTTGTCAAGACGTGCAGCGTGACGATATCTGCGGGGATTGTTGCGTGTACCCGGTACATGCAGTCTGGCCCATGGGCTTTTCCTGGTCTTCAGCAGTGGCGCAAGACACTACATTGGCAGTTTGCAAGGCCGCAGGCATCCCTGAGGAACAGATTCTCAGTGTGGATCATGACACGCCGAGTTGCCATGATGAAGTTTGTCTAGTGGCTACAGATGATACTGTCTTGGTTCACAAGAATCCTGAGCAGGGCGCCAAGCGGTTGGAAAACTTGGACAAGGCCTTCGAGAAACACTGCGTCCCAAGGAATCCAGCCAAGGACGTCTCGTTAGCTGACAGGCTAACACCTTTGGGTTGTGACCTCAGTAACAGCCCAGCCGCTGTTCAGCCGAGCCGCAGCAAACTTTGCTCGTGTATTTGCCGCACACTGGACCTGCTCACCGAAGAGATTGCCAGTCCGGTGGGTCTCAAATCAAATTTGGGTGTTTGGGAATGGTTTGCGCTGCTGCAGCGAGGCTTTTTCTCCATATACGATGCCGTGTAAGCCTTCGTGAGGCGGGAACCGCCCACCGAAAAGATCAACGTGCCACCTGCAGTCCTCAACGAGATGTTTGTTACGTTGCTTCTGGCGCCACTCTTGACCACTCAGCTCGACAGACAACCGCTGCCGCAGCTGGTCGCTGCTGATGCAGCTCCGGAGTTCGGCTTTGGAGTGGCCGTTTGTGGGTGCACCCAGGCCGAAGCTGCCACTGTTTGCCGCCTGGCAGAGCGACGTGGTGACTACGTGCGTCTCACTGCAGAAGAAGGCGATGACGCCTATGTCTCTCGGCTTGGCAATTGGCAAGCCACGACAGCTTCGGTACACACAACGGAATTCAAGACTGTCATCTCTGAACAAGCCCGGTGGATGGCGCATTCAGGAGTGCTGGAAGCCCATGCTTTCCTGCTTGCACTCAATTGGATCTTCAGGCGTGCCAAAAAAGCATGGGCTTAAGGTGCCTTTCTTGATCGATGCCAAGGTGGTGGTGGGAGCGATAACCAAAGGCAGAAGCTCTGCGCGCTCATTGCGCACCTGCTTGCGGTCAGCAGCCGCGCACGTCATGGCAGCTAACCTCTTGCCCAGAGGATTCCTAGTGAGTCAAACCCTGCAGACCGTCCTAGCCGTGGAAGGCGCCAGCGACCACCTGCGAACCGGCCAGTACGCAGCAGCATTGGCAAGCAGAAGTTCCGAATGTAGTTTTGGTTTTGGGCCGGTTTTGTGTTTTCTTTAAGTTCCTTTGTACAGGCCTTCCCACTGACGCTTTCTCGAAGGTTACCGGGTATAGCGCGAGCTATCTGTGCATTCTGAGCACAGTGATCTCGACCAGCTGCAGGAGAGGCTGGATACTGTGGCCTTCGAGAAGGGCTCCCACGATCTGCTCCATTCGTGATGTCTCATGGTTCTGCTTGGAACATATCTGATGCTGATGGAAGAGTGGGCCTCTGGCTTTGCAAAAATCTCTCTGCGGCGGCTTGCTTCAAGCCACCAGTGCGGGAAAGTGGGTCGTCTCATGGAGGCAGCTGATGTGGTTCAGATCCTGCTTTTGCACTCTTCGTGCGCTCTCTAACCAGCAGTGGAAGGTGGCACTGAAACGCAACTGTGGAGAAATAAAGGTCGACATGCCCGCTCAGCATATCTTTCCGTTTCTGCTGGCCAACTTGCAGTTTTGAGAAGCACTGTTCCACGTCAGAGGAATCATGGAAAGCGATGTCGAAACAATGGAATGTTCGCGGCAAATCGCTTGCCCAGTTGACAAATGTCTTTCAGGACAATGTCGACTACCCTGACCTGCTCTGCCTTCAAGAAGTAGGCGGCCTTAAAGGTGTCGATCAAATTCAAGGCATCTCTTTTTCCCTTGGCAAGCAAAGCTACACCGCGTACTCTCTTGATACTAAGGAAAGCTGGCGAGGAGTGTGTTTAGCAGTTCGGCATGAACTAACTCCGGCCGTTGAATTCACACAGCCACACCCGTTTGGTGTGCTTGCTAAATTGGCTTTGCATGGGGTTCACTGGCATTGCACTTTCCTCATGACAATCGCGGGGCAGCTGCGGATACTTGAAACTCAGGAATTCAGATTGTTGAGGAATTTGTCATGTCAGCCAGAATGCACGACAGAATTCTGCTTGCATGTGATGTTAATCAGGACCTTACTCAGGACCTCGACACCTTTGCGCGACAGGCCTTGACGTTGTTGATCCTGGATGTAATACACGGTTCGGAAGAGGCCTTGCAACGAAAATTGAGTTTTTCCTCGTCCGTCCTTGCCTTCGGACCACTCAGGAGTGGGTCAGACTCTCTTCTTGAGGTGTCCTTTCTTTAGGCGAAGACCGTGGGTGAACAAACGATGCGGGAAATGGTTGGTTGACGAAAATAAAATGCGCAAACAGGTTGGGTCTCTGGGACGGCAGATTGATCAAGACATTCTGCATGAGCTTGCCAAGGCAAGCAGCACTCGTATGCCGTCCCTTAGATACTCGGATCCCCCTGAGGTGATCCGCCAGCGGAAGAATTTAACCGGCGAAGCCTGCATTTGCAAGATGCAAGAAATTTGTAGAGGACGTGAAACAGTGCAGGTTGCTCACAAACAAGATCTGCTACAGAGAGCTCGGCATGGAGATCGCGCAGCCATCGCACACATGAGGCGGCCCGCTGCTGCCTCGCTCTCAGAGGGAAGCTACGTCCAAAGAGCCGGGCCACACTGCTGCAGTTAGAGACCTCAAAGCTTTCTACTCCTGCAAAATTCAGTTCTAGAGACCCTAATCCCTTGGAGCCTTTGCATGATGCAGTGCGTGCCAAACATGAATCGGCGGCTTTTGCCCCAGTGACGAAACAGGAACTGATGGAACTTCTTGAAAAAAACCAAGAATCAAACCAGCACCAGGCCAGACGGTATTTCGTACGAAGTCCTCAAACATGTTCTTGCTTTCGATACACCTTGCTGGAGAAGAAGCCATCCCTAAGGAATGGAAAGAAGGGAAGATCACCTTCTTGCCTAAGGTGACGCGACCTATCCAGCCGTCGCAGTTGCGACCCATCTGCTTGACGTCTACAGTTTGCAAGCTTTTTGGGAAACTGCTTAGTGTCCGATTAAGACCTTGCTTGCCTGAATTCAGATGTGCGCAACTCGGTGCTCGCAAAGGCTGTCAGGTGCTTGATGGAATAACCACTGCTCAGAGCTATCCGAGTCCCAGAAACAACCCCTCCTTGCGATGAAGTTGGACATCAAAGCCGCCTTTGACTCGGTGCATCACCGCAGTATAGGCACCCTCCTCTATAGAGCAGCCCCGTGCCGTGAGGCTTTACGTCTTTGGGAACTCGTTCGTGGTAATACAGTTCTCCTTCAAATGAATGGAGAACACTGGCATCAACCCTCAGAACAGGGAGTCATGCAAGGCACTAGCTACAGTGCAGAACTTTTCAGCAGGTTGATGTCGTGGGGTCTGGAAGGCTTGGAGGACAGATGGAATGCAGTCTACGGACCCTCGCTGCGCGGTATCTTGGCTCCGCATATGCTCCTGTTCGCTGATGATGCATTAATTTTCGGGCGTGATCCACAAGAGCTGCAGGGCAAACTCTGGGATCTTCAGAATTCCTTGGATGCTCTTGGTCTCTCTGTGAATTCAGATAAATGTTCAATACTTGCATCACCAGAATGCCCGCGCCCTGGTGTATGGGCCTTGCGATCCTGCATGCCCCTTAAATCCTTCGACCAATTCATTTTTCTGGGCGCTCCCTTAGGCTATGGCCTGGGCCCTCTTGAGGTGCTGGGGCACTCTCTGCGCAAGGCATCCAATTCTTTCTTTGGTTTTAAACGCATCCTATCTGCACCAGCATGCCCCCTGAAGATAAAATTTACTCTGCTTGATACATACATCACATCTCGCTGGCGGTGGCTGGCGCCTGCTGCCTTTCCCACCGTTAGAGCGGTTGATAGTCTGGAGGCTATGAAGAACACCTTCTTGCTGAGTCACCAGAATTCGTGGGGACCCTTTCGAGGGCTGGGTAAGAAACACGATGGCAAGACATCGTGCCTGCCGCTTGCTATGTCAATTACTGGAGGGGCCCAGCTGGGCTGGAACATGGGCAGTTCAATTCTGGAGATACTGGGGTCACGTGTGGCGCCAAACTCTGGGCAGGACGTCCAATCAATTGTTTTGCAGTAATGAATGGTATCTGCCAGTTGTGATTGTCTCGCAGCCTCTCTGTATCGAGACTGACTACCTTCATTGTCTGCATTCCCTTGTTGCTTTCGCCAACATGGACCTGTCCTGGCTCAGCACAGAAGTGCAGACAGCTATCAGTGTGACGGTTGCAGCAGTGATTGCCGTTGTTGTGGGATATTACTTTGATATCCTGCCCCCGACATTCCAGCATGCTGTAACCTATGGGCTTGCGGCGACGACCATGCCGCGAAATGTGGGATGATGCACGACCGAATTCAAGAATTCACATCGTCGTGCGCAGAGTTGATGAAAGCTGGGACAAGCTTTGACCGCCAGTCGAGAGACATCCAGAATGCGGCAAGTGGACTCAGTGCTGAACTGGAAAAGTGGGTTACAGGACGGCAAAAGGAATACACGGCACTAGCCGCTTCACTCAAAGAAACTTGTGCCCTCGGTGGTGCCTCACGGGGGTGCAGCATCTCGGTCACGACAGTCGTCATTAGGTGGAGTCCACGAATTCGACGTATTCCATGCATCCATGCAGCTCTGCAGTCGTTCAGCCTGTTGACGAATAAAGTGAAGTTTTTTCTGCAGGTCCGCCAATCCGTCAGCTTGTTTTGCTTGCACTGCTTCAAGTATGTTACGTACTTGTACCAGCTCAGCAGCTTGCTTGTCGATCTTGTCGTTGGTAGACCATGCCAGGGCTTCGAGGACGCCCTGGCTCTTCAAGCAGCATCCCGCTGCCCACTCCGTCATCGCCTCCACCACAAGCAGCACAGGCGAGCACGACACCGGCTCCCACTCCGGGAAACATGAATGGTATGCCCAGCCCAGAATTTGTACAGTTTACCATGAACATGTGGCGCATGCAACAAGAGATGGCACAGCAGAATTCAATGAATTCAATGCCACGTCCATAAGACTTCTTTGCATCAAATCCCTTGATGAACCATCTTGGGCTATGTGACCTGTACCATAGTGTAGCATGCTGATTTGCCTGCATCGACACAACCTTAGGAAAAGAAAACTCGACAACTGCGATGATGTGTGCTCCAGTCTAGTCATATATCTGAACTCGCTGTTCTGCAAAACTTTGACCCCAAGCCCTACCTTCGAAAGCCATGAAAACCCCTCCCTAAGTCTCCGCACCACTTTAATGCAGAACTTTAGTGCTCGAAACTTCCATAGCCCTCCTTTGCTGCCATGGGGTTCAGCATGTTCATGCTCACGCTTTTTGTCATGCTACTCCCCATCCTTCTGCATAAAGGTTGGAAGGTCTGCATGGAGGTATGGATGCGTCTCTGCCGCCTTGAGGAACGACTACTTTTCATGACAGGCAGCGAGGTAGGCACCCGTACGCAGAGCATGAGCAGAGTGTTTGAGGAAGCAGTGTATGAAGGGATCCTGAAGCTTGTGCGGATCAATGACAACAAGCTAGGACAGACACTTCAAACACAACTTCGACAGCGCGAAGAACTTCAACAACTTATTCAAGACATGTACACGAAGTTTGAGGAGTTTGTTTGTGACGCAAGCTATTTCGTGCATGACGTCAAGGAGGCAGCTGATGAATTTCAACAGCCTATACGCGAATTCGTTACACGGGTCACAGAACTTAAGGACAGGTGTGAGGCCCTCACTTTGAGAGCAGAACAGCTATGTGGCAATATTGATCACCATATCCAACAAAGCAAGATGGCAAGCAGCCACCTGAGAGCTGTCCTTCAAAACGAAGTCTTGCCCGTCCTCAACGAGATTGACCGTGCCACTAAGGTCCTGTCTGCAGCTCGAGGCTCGAAATAATCCGCCACCTCTACCCTTCGTGCCGTGCAATGCCGTGGCGATCTTTGTTTCATGATGCGGTGGTTTTCCTGTCGNGACCGTGCCACTAAGGTCCTGTCTGCAGCTCGAGGCTCGAAATAATCCGCCACCTCTACCCTTCGTGCCGTGCAATGCCGTGGCGATCTTTGTTTCATGATGCGGTGGTTTTCCTGTCGCAGGAAGACAAGGCCTACTATGCAGTAGCCTTCTTCCTGTCCTTGGTGATAGGATGGGCAGGCTGGGCCTTATACCGACAAGGCCCTATTTTGTCTGCATGGTGGAATTCGTTTAAGACACGAATCAGGCGTCTCTATGTCAGTGCTATGGAATTACATGAGAATATGACACAGTTGCTGCATGTCAACACTCAGACAGCCAATGTCCTGCGAGAGTTCCAGAATTTACTGCAAGATGTGCATGGTCGACTTCAAGCCCTACATGATGGAAAGCTGCAAACTGAATTCAATGAAAGACTGCAAGCAGTTGAGAGACTGTTACAACGCTGGGACACAGCACTGGCTCAACAAATGCATGGAGATTTGGGCAATGTAATTCAGACCTTAGAGCGCCTTTGACAGCTTGTACAACACCACGATGATGAAGACGCGGCAAACATCCGCGAATGTAGAGACTTGGGAAGGGCTATGCTACAACAGTCGAGAGTGCTTGAAGCACTTATGCGAGCTGAGCCCTTTCCCTCGCCTCCTGTACGATATCGACGTCCGCCTATCGGTGACTCTTAGAGTATATGCATGAAAATTGCTACTGCCACTGCAGCTGTGAGTTCTGAACAAACCACCCCCTACCCTACATCGGGCCTCTACCCTACTTCTCCCCAGCACTCAGGCTCACAGGCTCACCGTAATTGGTTGGACATGTGGACGAGCCTCAGCGCTTCCTCTGGACTCCGAATTCTCTTCGGATGATGACTGGCCCAATGAACGACGACCCAAGAATGCAGTTGAGATGAGAGCCCTTAGACTACTTGCACAGTCTGACTTTCCTGCAATTAACCAACTTCATGAATTGTTCTGGATGCTCCCACCCCGTCTTTTTATCCGAGGTCCAACTGGCAGCGGGGTCAAACATGTAGTCTTTGGCGCTAACCCTAGAGGAGGACATCTAGCAGCGGCTACCCTCAAGTACCCGACTGTTGTAAAAGTCTTCACCCGTTTCCTTGAAGAAGCCTGTCCCCAACATATGTTCACAACATTTTGTCTTACGACAGGGATGCTTTGGGAAACCCCACAGGGATCGCAGGAATAGTGAAGATCATGTTCTGATCGTCCTTCTTTCGGAACTTGTTTCGGGTTCAGGGCTATGGATTGAGTCTTTTGGAGGAACAGTTCCACTCTGCAATAATGGAGAATGAGCTTTTGGGAAAGTCGTCGACGTTTCCAAGCCCTTCAGATTCGATGCAACTTCTGAATTTGTGGTTTAACCCACCGAACATCCGCAAAACCCAACCCTTGCGTGCAACACCCACAGTGTTACAACTGTTGCAGTTTCCAGCTATGCAGTCCTCTACCTCGTTGGGAACGGATGCCGATATCATCGAAGTTTGGGATCCGACGCCCCTTAATTCATCGTCCCCGGCACATTTAATAAACATCCCGAACGCCCCCGCAGTTCCTAATGTTCAGGATGTCGACACTCAGGACACTATTCTCGATACCCAGGGGGACCTCTGCGCGCAGAAAGAAGAGACTGAGAGAGCGACCCCCTGATGACTTTGACGGTGAACGATGGATGATGGTTATGCATGCTTCTGCTGCTCTCTGCTGCCTCTTTTTCTTCTCTTCTTCTTGTAGCTATGTTAGCAGTCATATCTTCAGTCATAACTTCGTACGCAGTGCATCGCACACAGACTCCGGGTAGCGAAACTCCACGAGTTTCACACATGACCTTTGCCTTGACCAGACCTCCGTGCGTGCTGCGCATTGGTCTGAAACCAGAGGCCTTTCTGGGACTTCTGAGGAACCTGGAGGACGATGATGCATGCTTTGTGGCTCTCTGCATTTACAGGTTCCAGTTCTGGAGCGAAGAATTTCAAATCTGTGCATGTCCGGAGGCCGCTGGTTATCTGCTGGTGCCCCCACGAGAGCCACGTGGGAGGAAGATGAGGTGCTCTTCCAGATGGTACGAGGGCTATGCAACCGAATTAGATTTCGTGTATGGTTTCATACTGCAATTTCCAGCCTGGACACTCGCCGGTGACATCTACCATTCCGGCTTACAGCAGGATGGTCTCCACACACAAAGAATGTGGTTGAGAATACTCTGTGAAGAATCTGCATGAATAAAATACAGGAGCTTTGGTTCCACAACGTGCCATGATGGATAGCAAACTATGTGGGTCAGCTTCATTTTCTGACCTCCTGCGACTGCACACGAGCTGGTGCTGGTGAATTAGTTTAGTGCATGGTATTCGGCCTATATACAAGATGCAGTATACCGTCGGTGAATACATTTTACTCTGCATGTGCAAGGTGTGGCATGCTGCCAGGTGATGTTCTGCATGTGCAAGAAGAATGTGATGCTGGCTACGCTTGGTCTGCGATAACTTAAAAGCACATATCGTGGACGTGGTGTCTGAATTAAATTCTGAATGAGGGCATAGATGTCTGCAAACATCGATGATTGCAGACTTTGGGATCCGCCAGTGAATGTTCTGTGTGTGCAAAGATGAATGGCCAATAAAGTCTGTGATACCTTGATGGGCATACATCGCAGACTCGTGGTCACAATCTGAACATCGGACTATCAGCCCATGCTGGTCGTACAACTACGGAAGTGTGTGCAAACGCTGGTGGTAGCACTTGTATTTGTTCGAGGCTGCTGCATGTGCATGGGAATGGGACTTACTATGGGAAGAAGATGCTTGTTGCATGCGAATGACATCTGACCCTGGTTGCTGCATTGAAGATCTAACTCTGGCTGTTGCATGGTGCATGGGAAGTTTGCTTGTACTGCCTGCATGGGAATGAGGATGCAGATAAAACATGTTGAACCCTATGTATCGCCTAGTTTCACTCGGCTTGGTAGACGTGCAAACTAGGAGTTGGTTGACTACCTTGTGTCTGGGGTCATAGTGCGGTTGGCGTCTCTCGAGTCTGCTGTCATGATTCCACAAATGTATGGGTCGTTAGTTGTTGCTGGCTTACGGACAGTGGAGAAATGACAGTAATTACGAGCATACAAAGCTGTGCTTGTCTTCAGAAACCTACTACAGGCAAAGTGCCGCTAAATGCGGAAAACTTGTACATCGTCGAACTCGAGTCGTACTACAGACCTCGCCTGGTTCTGCCGAGTGTGAGCGTCAAAAAATACGGTGCAAAGAGCAATGCTGTGTGCAAAGATCTTCTTTTATGTCCTTCACGACGTGGGCACTTTCCCCTTCGGACGATTAGCCTTGCCCTGTTGCGCTTGCCCCTGTATCTCTGTGGTGCCTTTGTTCCGCGACTGCGAGGACCTCACCTGCATTCGAAGCTTGACTGCAAAATATCCCCGACGATGCATGTGCGCTAAACCGTAAATCCTAAACCAGACTGAGGCCCCAACACAGGCTCCACCTGGTAAGGTATTGTTTCTGTTCTGCAGTTGGAAACGGGCACATTAAACAAACAAAAACCAGACTTCTCGAGCTCTTTGAAGATCCTGATGATCTCGAGTCGGCG
Source organism: Symbiodinium sp. clade A Y106 (assembly GCA_003297005.1). Taxonomy (NCBI): domain Eukaryota; class Dinophyceae; order Suessiales; family Symbiodiniaceae; genus Symbiodinium; species Symbiodinium sp. clade A. The sequence continues at coordinate 80,364 of BGNK01001806.1, forward strand.
TAATCAGTGGCCCTACCTTCTGTTTTGTGGTGTACAAGTCAAGCTGACTCGAGTGAACCCAATCGTTGACTTTACGCGCCAAGAGACCTCGTCTGGATTGTCCGAGTTGCGAGAGCGTAACCTAGTAGTAGAGTAGGTAACCTTTAACCTTTTGCGGTAGTATAATCCATATATAATCCTTATATTATGAAAAATGTTAACCTTTGGTTCCCCATGATACCCGACAAGTAGGGTAAGCCAGACTGATGACTTGAAGGCCGGCAGCTACCGCCAGCAGAGCAGTATGCCGTCGACTGCAGGCAACGCCCGGTAGGGCGACACAGAACCCACGGCAGCCCCCGGCCGAAACAGAGGCAACCAGGCTCTCCGCGAGTTATACCTACCTTCTTCGTGAGGCTTTCGGTTACCAGCCCCAAGTCCGAAACTCTGTGACCCGGGCATCCAATGCAGCTCAGTACGGACCTTACCCATGTGACCTGAAACCCAAAGCCTAGTACCAGCAGCACGAGCAAGTGCCGTTGCAGGCTGCTGCAAGCCGTGGCAGCAGCCGCAGGCGAAGTCCAAGTTTTGCGTTAACTAGGCTTTCCATGACTTTATGCTTCTTGAAAACTCCCAAACTCTGATGATGTCGAAGCCGCACTCCGCAACTGCAGCACGGATTGTTCTTGAACTGATGCGCCGCCCTTGACATGCGCCGACACGCACCCAGGCAGGATTGAGTGCTTTCAATCTTCGTACGATCATCCGATCATCCCAACTCCTGACCTGCTTAGTCTCTGCTCCATCTTTGCCCAAAGATTGAAGTCAGCACTAGCATCCCAGACATCTGCGGCATTACTAGCGGATCCTGTGCTCCGTTGATGCTGAGTGCGTAGCCTCATCACCGAGTATTGGCGCACTGCAGGTGCATGTAATCCTCGGATCCACCCAAGTACAAGGCCCGCTTCCCTGCCCTTCGCAGATCAGCGCCACGATGGCATCCGTGCGGCCCTGGCGCAAGGGGCCCGGCCCAGAGGCCTCGGCGTACCGGAGGCACAGAAAGGGAGAGCATCGGAGAGCTTTGCAAGGCTTCTTGGGGGGCCTCAGGGGCTCAAGAAATCTGCAGTCTGCACCAATGGAGGGGCTTAAATAGTCACAAATATTATTTTTTTGGGGTTCCATATTATAATTATAGCATAATGGGCACCAAAAGACCCCGTTCTAATTATTAAAGCCCCTTGTCTTACATGCCTCCGCCAGATCATGCGTGGAGCTAGAGAGCCTGAGTCTGACTCTCCACAGCCGTGTCGAAAGCGTCGAAGTTCGGGCCTCTGGGTTTCGCCGCTCTTGCCTTCCTATGAGATAAGGAGCTAAAGAGCCAAGGGAACCTCCAAAACCACTGGTTAGCTCAGTACTTCGTGCCACCAGCCGGTCCAGAGTTCAAGGGAATTTACTGAGCACGGGTTGATGTGCCATGAATCCCTGTTTCTCTCTATTTCTCTCTCTCTCTCTCTCTCCCTCTCTGTCTCTCTCTAGCTCTCCCTCTCTTTCGCGCTCTCTCACTGTAGGCCCAAAATCCCACGACGTGCATCTCAGAAGCCCAGACAGCCCGAAACCACCCTCGGCCATCCATCCATGAATCAGTGGGAGCCCGAACGAAAACAAAATTCCCCAAACCGAAGTCGGTGGCTCAAGCCGTATTTTGAAGGCGGTGTGAGCCCGGTTGTCGGGGTCGTTGTAAATCGACCTCTTGCAGCACCATGTGCGATTACCGCTGTGAGTTCGTGGAGGGTAGCTCCTCAAAGTTCTGGGAGGGCGTGCGATTCGGCACAGTTTCGGTCATTTCCTTCGGGAAGATTGGTGGTGTTCCGTCCACCAGCACGAAGGAGCATGCAGACATATGGGCCGCAACGCAGTTCGTGGAGAAGACGATGGACTCCAAGCTCAAGAAGGGGTACCTTCACACAGGTAAATCCAAAGTGACCCGGAAGCCAGGCGCCGTGGCGAAAGCCAAGGCCAAAGCGAAGCCAAAGGCGAAGGCGAAGGCGGCGGCCATGAAGACCGTGATGAAGACAGCCATGAAGTCCGCAGGAGGGTACCTTATTTGGGGGTCCGTATAGTAAGGATCCTACTATTTAGGGTACTACATTAGGGTCCCCTATTTTCGGATACCTCCCATGAAGTCCACAGGAGGCAAGTTGGCTGGCAAGAGCCTCTGCTTCACGGGCGCCCTCTCGATGCCCCGTTCGGTTGCAACGAAGATGGCCAAGGAGGCCGGGGCCAGGGTGACCTCCTCGGTGTCCAAGAGCACCGACATCCTCGTGGTGGGAAAGGACGCAGGCTCGAAGGTCTTGAAGGGTGGCACGCACTTGCAGTACTGGGACGAGAAGAAGTTCCTGAAGACAGCGAGATGAGAGCCTGAGCGTGGTATTCTAGGGCAGTGTCGATTACGTACTTAGGAAGGGCCCAAGACTTCTGAAGAGTTCTCTAAGTTCCCAGAGGCTGAGCAGCCCCTGAGTACTATAGGGGCCTTAATAATTAGAATAGGGTTTCGGGGCCCATTATATTATACTTGTGATAAGGAACTCCCAAAATAGTATAGGTAATTATCCAGGCCCCTATAGTATCCTGGCACTTTTCGATTGGACCCCTCCTTCGAAGCAGCAGCCATCAAGTTCCAGTCGCAACGGGCTTTGGGTTTAGGGTTTCAGCGCTCGATTGCCATACTTTATCATACTATACTTGTTTAGCAAGCTAACTGTTAATGCATTATAGCAGGCTTAATAAATTATGTTACTTAATATCTGGGAGATCCCGGCCCCGTGGCTCCTTGGAACTTGCTGGCAGACTGGTGCATTCGCGTAGGCGGAGAAAGCCGACACTTTGCATCGTCGGAGCCCAACACCCTAAAGGCCCTAAATATCCCTAAATCCCTAAACCCTGAATCCTAAAGCCTGAACCCAAAACCCTGAAGCCTAAACCCTAAACCCTAAAGCCTAAACCCTCTTTCAAAAACCTTCCCAAAACCCCAAAATCCTAAACCCGAAAAGGTCCCCCCAGCCTGCGAGAGCCTCACAGTCACAAGGCATGGGATCCTCTGTTTAGGGGGTTTAGGGTTTAGGGTTTGGCAGAGTCTGGGTTCAAAAAGGGGGTTTAGGGTTTAGGGGACCTCCGATCCAGACGCAAGATGGGCTTTTGGGGGCTACATTGTACTATAGTCGAATTAAGACCCTTAGGGTTTAGGGATAGTCTAGTATAGGCCCCTATATTATATGATGCAAGATGGGTTTTTGGGGTCTATTCTGGGCCTTAGGGGTTCAGGGTTTCGGGTCAAATTAAGGAACCCCCAAAATGGTCTAGGCCCCGTTATTATATGATGCAAGACCCTGCAGAGAAGACTAGGCCGTGGGCCCAAAATCCTAAACCTCCAAGACACTGGAGCTTGAAATCCGAAATCCCTGAGCCCCCCAAAAGCATGTCAAGGCTAAGCCCAAAAAATCCCGACTAGTAGACCTAGACCCCTAAGCCCTAAACCCTAAACCCGTGCCTGCCTTTGCGCGAGTGTGCGAGTCGAAACCGTCGAGACCCTTAACGCTGAACCCCATAAACCCCAAACCCTCCTTGCCTGCCTGGTGCGAGTGTGAGCCTCGAAACCCTAAAACCCTTACTGGTAAATCGCTGTAAAACGTCCTAAGCCCTAGACCTCCATAGCCCGAAACCCTACATCCTCCCCGGCTTGGGGAGGCGTCTCCGGCAGTGCGTTCGGCGCCCTCACCGCTGCAGGCTCACCCCATTCCTCCTCCGTATGAGGGCTTAGGGTTTAGTTGTCCTCCCTAACTGGAAAGGCTTTAGTCATATTCTACACCACCACTACGGAATACTTTCTAGCAAGTTCCAGAAGGGTTCTATACGGGGATTCTAGGTCTTGAAGGTTTGGTGTGTTGTTTTTGGGAGCGGCCTCGTGCACTTAGTAGATGAGGATTTTTATGTCTCCTTCCTGCCAGTGTCCGAGTCTTCCCGCAATAGTAGCAGGGAGGAGAAGTGACTGTTAGACAGTTGACAACAAGGAGATCTTTGTGGCTAGACTGATGAAAATCAAGGTACCGGTAGTTGTAAATCCATTCGATTGGCAAGGATGCCAAAAATGTTGTCAGTACCTTAGACGAGGTTTTTCCATCAGCGACTCCCCCAAGTGGTCCTCGGACTTAAGCAGTTATCACTAGTTCTCAGAAACCCCAAGGCATCAACCGTGGTTGCCGTAGACCTGCCTCCCAGATTGCGCGGGCTCTCGGGGACACCTCTGCAGCAGAGCTGCTGCTGGCCGCAGGTGCCGCAAAGACATTCGGAGCCATCTCAGGACATCACCGAGCTCCATGTAGAGACTTGGGCCCCCGATTGTAGTGCATCCGGTCTCTGAACCTGTCAGGTGCCGAAGAGGACGCTGAGGAGATGGTCAAACGTGATGAGAAGGATCGGGCCGGGTTCAGCTTGGCTAGGAAATCCACAAGTTCACGACTATAATAATACAAGAAAGTACAATCCGAAAGTGGCTTGAACGTCGCTGAGACGCTGTTTCTTCGTCAGTTCGTCTACAAAGTAATGTAGGAACCTGGTTAAGAAACCCTGAGTCTTTTTTAGGGTTCTTTATATTTCCATTAGAGCCAGGATGCACGACATGTCGTCTTCCAACCTGCAGGAATTTCCGAGCATCCGTCGCGCCTTTGCGGCGCGGGGCCCACAAAGATCCACCATAGACGGAGAATGTATGTAGGAGTGCCGCAGCAACTGGGTCACCACATCCAAAACCTCGCCATGGTCGAAAGAATTATTCCGGATAATGTAGGGGCGCTAATAATTAGAATAGTGTTTGGGGGTCCCTTTTTATAGTTTTAGCATAATCTACCAAGCCCTATTCTAATTGTGAAATTCCCAGATTTGTTAAGTTAGGTGTACAGCTGGGTCACCCCTTCGATTGCGGAACTGATGGAGCATGTGGTTCAGAGGCCGAAGGCATGTAGGGACCACATGGG